>QLTV01004104.1:1721214-1744748 GCA_003457575.1 Thermophis baileyi | reverse complement strand
AGAGAGTCCAAAAATATTTCACGAGAAGAGTCCTCCACTCCTCCACTTGCAACAGAATACCTTATTCCACAAGACTTTAAATTTTGGGCTTAGACAATACGTCACCTCGTCACCTTAGAACCGATCTAAATGTAGTTCATAAAATTATCTGCCACAATGTCCTACCTGTCAATGACTACTTCAGCTTCAACCACAACAATACACGAGCACACAATAGATACAAACTTCCGCTCCAAAGCTACTTCAGCTGCAACCCCAACAATACACGAGCACACACTAGATACAAACTTAATGTAAAGCGCTCCAAACTCGACTGCAGAAAATATGACTTCAGCAACAGAGTGATCAATGCCTGGAATTCACTACCTGACTCTGTGGTTTCTTCCCCAAACCCAAAAAACTTTAACCTTAGACTGTCTACTGTCGACCTCACCCCATTCCTAAGAGGTCTGTAAGGGGCGTGCATAAGCGCACCAGCGTGCCTACCGTCCCTGTCCTACTGTCCTATTGTCTTCATCTATCTGTATTCACTTTGATTATGTTTATGATTATACCTATACCTGCTATCTTGTACATGTTTGACAAATAAATAAATAAATAAAATTATAATATGGAATAGATTTTTCTATGAGGATCCCTTCCTATTATGAAAATGTAGACATTCTTTTGAGCAGAATCATAGCAGCATCAAGATGTGAATGTTATACAAGTTTATTAAATATTGTATGTAGTATTTTAAACATTTTAAACATAATTATACTATTTGCCAAATACAATATTAGTTTTAACTGTTATCATCAATATGACATGATTTTTTTATTATTTATTATTTTTTTAAAATGGAGATTTGTATTAATTATTTTTGATAGGTTCAGTAACCTGTATTATAAAACATAATGTAGGATTGTGAGGTTTTGTGGTTAATATATTTGGAACTAGAATTGAAATTCATATTGGTATGCATATTCATATGGAGGCTAAATTGTAGTAATAATTTTGTTTCCTTTGTCTTTGCATTTTCATATACACTTTTATCATTCATCCTTAAATGATAGCCAACTTTAAAAAAAAACTTTGATATGTCTGACCTTTTCTTCTTAGTCTAGACTCTTTCATTCTGTTCTTTTATCAAAGAGTATCATTTTATTTAGGTACATCATGTGCCAATGAACACATATTTTCATTTTCTTTTTCTTCTCTTATTACTTTTTTCTCTTCAGTCTTGATTCAACATCTTGCTTCTTTGACTTAACCTAGGGAATTGTGATAAACACACCTGACCACATTTGATCTTAACCAAAAGAGCAATTCTTGATTTCTAATTTCTCTTTTCATTTTGCGGAATATTTCTTGAGCACTGAATAGGTCATGCGCTGATCTTAATATTATATCTAAAGAATTTCTGAAGAAATTGATTTTTCTGCTGTCTTACAGTGCTTCATTTGGTAGAAGTAGTGAAATCAGCAGCCCCCACATTTCAGCTAATCACAGTGCATTTTCTACTACCTCATCTACTATTCTTGATTCATCTACCTCATTGGGCACAGAGTGGCAGATTGCCCCTTGCCCAACATCTACCAGGTTTAACACTACGGTACAACATCAGTTTACCAGTCTACCAGGTAAGGGATCATAATATGCCAAGATAATAATGAAGAGGGCTTATAAAGGAACCCAGTATTATTGCTGTCAAGACACTGGTATAATGTTTCCTTCTGAATGTTCTTCCCAATGGTTCTGCTGCATCTAGGATGTTATTTAGGCAATAAGAAGGTTATATATTTTATGATTTCCATAAAATACTGGTTACTAGAATTCTGAACCTATATCTCATTAGTAAGCTTGTTCTCTTTTGATTCAATTCCAAAAAGGTGCTTTGGAGCTCATAAGGGTGGGAAAGTAGCATCTGCTCTTTAAAGAACCATGTCTTTTCCTGGAATTATGCAGCAGCTATGGAGGGCAGCTGTGTGATCCTGAGAAAGAAGCACCTGCTGTAAAGAGTTACAGACATTGGTATCCCAACACACCCCAAAGCAGTTCTTTACCACCCAGCTATATTATTCTGACTGATTTGTATTAAGAACTTTCTTCTTGGATTCTTTCATTACAGTTTTCCAGTTGTTAACTCTTCCTTCTGTCATTTGTGCTCAATTGCTTCGCTAGCTGAACCTGATAGAGGGCAATGTTTGGGGAATTATCTTTCTTCATTCCTATTCTAACACTTTTAATCATATGCATTGTCATTATTTATGCACTAAGAAGAAATCACTATTACTGTATAAAAATGTTCAGATGACTGTTCTTTTAACAGTGAAATTTATTTTGTTTCTCTTCCTTCTCCTAAGGCATTTTACAATTATTTACGAGTTCATTTTGTATGTTTCAGAGCCCCTTACCAACAACAAAGTGACTCTACCACAGAGAAGAGCACAGAGGCTGTCTCTTCTAGCATTCCATTAAGTGTCATAACAAACCTCACTGTACCTGGAAGTTCCAATGGTGTCACAACTACTAATTCTAATTCACTGACTGGAACAGAGTCATCTACTGGTGATGCCAGGGATCGAAGAAGGTTAGTGAGCCTTTTATGGGGTTATGAGCTGCATTTACTGCATGACACAGATCCACTGGTAGGTAAGACCATATTAGGCTTTCCAAATGTTTCTTTTTTGCCTTATTTTAACAATCGTATCAATTTGCTTTGCTTTTTGTTAGAACTTGATCATATAATTTAGTACAACTCAAGTTGTGCTCTAAGCACGTATATATACTTTTGAATATAAAAATTACTTTCACTAAAATTCATGTTATTCATATAATAACATTATTTGAAAGGGTTTATTCTTCACTATCTTATGAAATGTTTCCTAGGACCCTGTTTTCCCCCAAAATAAGACATCCCCTGATAATAAGCCCAATCGGGCTTTTGAGTGCATGGCAATAAGGCCAAGCGCTTATTTCAGGGTTCCAAAAAATATAAGACAGGGTCTTGTTTTCAGGGAAACATGGTACTAGTGTTGTCATTCAGGAAATGTGAATTAAATGGATCCTAGCTTCTATTTTGATTTGGTAAATTTTCCATGGATGTATGAGTTATGAATATTCTTTACAGAAAGTTGAAACAGTGTAAAAAGCTTTTACATTTTATCTATTAATTCTTGTTAAAGAATTTTTTATTTGTATAAATGAATCTTAGAATTACTCTCAATACATTTTTTGATTCCACTTATATTTTACTTCAAGTATCTGCTCATAATTTTACATATTTATTCTTGTTCTGTTCCTTGATTGTTAGTTCAAGCAAATAAATTGCAGTGCTATCTGATCTTAGATTTCTGGAATATAGATTAGTTCTTCTTACAGTGGTTTTGTAATTACCATTTCTTTAAAAGGGAATGCTTCAAAATATAAAGTTTCTATTAACTAATGATGAGCCTTGGATATTTTTTTGTGGTTCATGGTAGAAAAGGAGAATTACATTTGAATTTGGAATTGCCAATTATTTATTTTTCTTGTTGATTTTGTTGTTGTTCAGTCGCTAAGTCATATCTGACTCTTCACAACCCCATGAACCATAGCACGCCAGCCCTCCCCCCTTTTCCTGCACTGTCTCCCTGAGTCTACCCAAACTCATGGCCATTGCGTTGATGACACCATCTTATCTTCTGCTGTCTCCTTCTCCTTTTGCCTTCAGTCGTTCCCAACATCAGGTCTTTTCCAATGAGTCCTCTCTTTTCATTTGGTGGCCAAAGTATTTGAGCTTCAGGATCTGTCTTTCCACAGGACAATCAGGGTTGATTTCCCTTGTTGATTAAGCTTTGTTGAATATTCAAATTAGCTAAAAGCCTATGACACTTAAGCAAGGAGCAATTTGCAGATTTAAAACAGGTTCTGAGAAAGACAGATCACTAGATTTTTTTAAAAAGTTTTTTAATGGAAGCTTAAAATGAAAAATGACAGATATTTCCAGATATTTTAGTATGGGATTTCAGCATTCAGTGGCAGCTGTCACAATAGTACATTTATCTAACTCAGTGTTCCCAAAGCTACAGTGTTCTCTTAGCAACAACAACATAAACTTCCAGACTAATATTAGATCATTAAGATGCCCTCCATAACAGGATGCTTGTCTATTTGAAGTCACTGGATTAAAATTTAAATGCATTGCTAAGTTTATGGAAAAACGAGTAAGCACTCTGGAATGTCCTTCCTTTCAAAAGTGTGCTGTTCCAATCATTTAGATGCTCTAATTTCTTGATTCACTCTCATATCTTTATGCATGCTGAAAGATATCTGTAAAACACCATTCTTTGTTCAGTTCCTTATCTGCAGGTTTTATGTACAAGCTCCTCTACAGTTCTGATTCATACTTTGCTGATAGCACTTTTGATGTAATCCAATCTTAAACTGTTCCAGTAATATCTAAAAAGGAGAACCATAGGGACAGTCCTTTGTACATGAATATCAGCTAAAGTAGTTTCCTCTTTATAGATTTTATTAGCTAAACGATATTGGACAGTATCAATTTGGAGCGGCTGCTGTATAGCTCTATTAATAGATCAGAAATGCCTGATGAAAACAGAACTTGAGCTCCAACGTGTTGTTCCTAAGCATTTTGTTGTTGTTGTTAGTTGCGAAGTCGTGTCCGACCCATCGCGACCCCATGGACAGTGTTCTTCCAGGCCTTCCTGTCCTCTACCATCCCACAGAGTCCATTTAAGCTCACTCCTATTGCTTCAGTGTCTCCATCCAGCCACCTCATTCTCTGTCGTCCCCTTCTTCTTTTGCCCTCAATCGTTCCCAGCATTAGGCTCTTCTCCAGTGACTCCTTCCTTCTCATTTGGTGGCCAAAGTATTTTTAGTATGCTGTCTAGATTTGTCATAGCTTTCCTCCCCAGGAGCAAGCGTCTTTTAATTTCTTTGCTGCAGTCCCCATCTGCGGTGATCTTGGAGCCCAGGAAAATAAAATCTGTCACTAGCTCCATTTCTTCCCCATCTATTTGCCAGGAATTGAGAGGGCCAGATGCCATGATCTTAGTTTTCTTAATGTTGAGTTTCAAGCCAACTTTTGCACTCTCCTTCTTCACCCGCATCAAGAGGCTCTTTAGTTCCTCTTCACTTTCTGCCATTAGAGTGGTATCATCTGCATATCTGAGGTTGTTGATATTTCTCCCGGCAATCTTAATTCCACCTTGTGATTCATCTAGCCCTGCCTTTCTCATGATGTGCTCTGCATATAAGTTAAATAGGCAGGGCGACAGTATACAGCCTTGCCGAACTCCTTTCCCAATTTTGTACCAATCAGTGGTTCCGTGTCCAGTTCTCACTGTTGCTTCTTGACCCACAAATAGGTTTCATTTTATTCCAGATTAATATGTTAATAGCAAATAAGTCTTGATTGTTCCTGCCATAATACTTGCCAGGCTCTTGATAGATGACATAAAGGAAAAGAATCCTCTTTAATATTGTTTTTGTTCTTCTTTAACAGAATCAGTTGAAGGGGTAACTTTATATTTGGTAAGATAAGATTGCCAAAATATCAGTAACTGGATTACTTTATTTTAGAATCCAATTTAATTTTCAGTTTGTTAAGGCAGAGCCTCTTCCTAACAGCTTTCTTGTGAACTGGTATGATGCCTGATCTCTTTCCAGATAACTGAGGTAAGCACTGGTAGACTTCCTTGAATTATTTCATCAAGCTGGCTATTTTCCCAAAAGCTCAGGAGACATTTAGCTATCTAGTACAGAACACACCTTATTAATAAAAGAATGAATAGCAATAGCATTTAGACTTATATACCGCTCGACAGTGCTTTACAGCACTCTCTGAGCAGCTTACAACGTCAGCATATTGCCCCGAACAAACTGGGTCCTCATTTTACTGACCTCAGAAGGCTGGAAGGCTGAATCAACCTTGAGCCAGTCAGGATCGAACTCCTGGCAGTAGGCAGAGTCGGCCTGCAATACTGCATTCTAACTACTGTGCCACCATGGCTCCTCGTATGGAATTATATTCAGGTAGCTGTGATAGGATATGTTCCAGTATCTGACTGAAACAGACAGGATCACACAGGTTCCAGTTTTTGTTCCTTTTTATGGAACTTACAGAAACAGTACGAACCAATTTTAGTATCAGCCATGCCTTGTTGGAGCAGACAAGCACTTTCAAGTTTCCAGCTTCTGAACTGCTTACATTTACATTTTTTGTGGTGGCAGTTTGCCCCCTTTTCTAGTAAGCACAAGATGGCAAAGCAGTTTGTGCTGTATCTTTCATTATACAACCATAACACATTGTGTTCCTAACGTATAACACTCCTTTATATCATTAGATATTAGGACTAATCCTATTTTTCCATATGTGTTTAAAGAAAGGGCTTACCAAATGAATGGGCAAAATACCATCCTTCATAGTCTGAAGACCTGACAGATGATCTCATTTTGGCTAATGATCTTCAGAGAAGCAAACCTTTGATTTTCTGTTCTTGTATCTAATTTGTGGCCCGTGGCTTTTGAAAAAAACTTTCCTATGGTGCTCTTCAGTGTTTGTTTTTTATTTTGGATTGTACCTTCAAACACTTAATTTAATCTTCTCCAATTCTCATTCTACATCCCATAAATCCTTATTAGGGTCAACTGTTCACTTCAATTTAGATTCACCAGCTAGCCTTACTCTGGATAGAAACCAATAAAATAACATTCTATTTTCAATAGTTTCTCTTTCAATTATGATAACAACGTTACTGCTAGCTAGATTCCTCCATTACTCTCTCCGACAACCTCTTCAGTCTCAATTTGCCATCTCATTTTTTATAAAACCACGTTTTTAAGATTCGTTTGTTTTTGACAACTTTTATTTGTCCCTTCTGTATGAAAACTGTGATATATGAGAAGCTAAACTGCCATTGTGGCCAACTTTTGACATCCACCATCCATTATTCCATAGTGCATAGAGCAACTACTTTATTTTCGATGTATGACTTAACATATTCTTGTAAATAGTAAGCACCAATTATAAGTAATTATTATAAGGACCAAAATTATGTCCATGCTATTTGCACTTGTTTTATTATTTACAAGAATATATGAAGTCATATATCAAAAGCAAAGTGCCAGCTGAATGTACAATGGAATAAAGAACAGTGATGGCCATTTATTTGTGTCACTTGCAACTTATTTTATGGCAAAAATTGGGATTGTTTGGGGAGGGAAATGGAAGGGTACAAATACTTTTGACTGTGTCTGTATCTTCTGTACAGGGCACAGTATCAACAAAGCAAAGTACAGTTATATTTACTTTGGGCTAAAAAAATGAGATGAAAACTTAACAAATAATAATGTCTTATTAAAACGGTATATACATCTCAAGGCTAATATATTCAATCATTATATGTGTCCGAATAAAGATATTGTTTGATAGTTGACATACTGGTTGTTGAGCCATGAAATACTACATGAGGTTATAATAGGTGAGAAACAGGATCTATCTCATGGTAGAGTGATTCTAAGCCTCTTCCTTCCCAAAATACATATATAGGCATCAGTTATTTTGGAAAGAGCAGCTTTAAGAGTTCCAGATTACTTTTATTCAATTCTTCCTTAAACGTCAGAGTAAGACAAAGGGAAACATCTTGAGATACTGTCTTCCAGAGAGCTAAAATGTTGAGAGGCTTCTTTATACTACTTTTTGAAAAACAAGCAATAAATATTGGTTTAAGGTGATGCCATTTATTTGAAGTGTGGGGTCCTTGGAGCTCTCTGAGCTTGGATGTTTTCTTGAGGATGTTTCATTACCAAACTAGGTAACATCATCAGTGCTGCTTGGCAGTGGGGTTTGCTCTCATTTTATATACTAGTGGCTTGCTTTGTCAGGATTGGTGGGAGTGGTCTTGGTGGTTCCTTGATTGGGCTGTTGTCTACTGTTAACATGCTTGGCAGTTCCTTGATTGGGATATTGTTTGCTTATTTGAAGTCATTTAAAGTTGCAAGTATCAGGAGAAAAAAAGATAGCAGGCCGGGGAGAGGCTTCAGGAAACATTTCAGAGGACGGAGAAACTTTGTTGGTTAAATTTGGCTTGAAAGTTTGGGTTTCTACTCTGTAAGTCATAGAATCAGATATTTTTTGACGTACAGCACACAATAATATTTTCATTAAATAAAAGGTTGCCAGAATTGTCCTTCTAAGATCTGGCTGAACTTGCTTTTTCTTAAATTAACCGAATCTGAAGTTGCACAATAAATAGAACAATAAATTAACCAAACAGGCTATGTTTGCATAATGATGCTTAGGCCCAGAAGAACTAGCCAGCTTTAAAACCATTCTAAGGTAGTACTTTGTGTACTCACTGCTCTGCATCCTTAACTTGGTTAAGTGTTCTGTATGAATTTAATCTGTAGGGAACTAAGAGTAATCTGTCCCTTTATGCTGTGTTAGGGAAGGACAGCAAAGGACTCTAAATGCTTAAAGAAGCTTGCAGTCATCCAACACCTACTGTTGAAAGTGCTTATCAGCCCTGCTTTCATTGTTAATTGTTTTGTGATAAGTTTGTCCTCTTAGAAAGCAAGCTGCCAGTGCTGGTGACAATGTAGGATAGGGAAGAATTCTGTCTGCTATTTCAGACTTCCTATTACTTCCATGTTCGGAAGAGAAAAGTTTACTGTTGCTTTATCAGACAGCAAGCTGCATTTTTTTGTTGTTGTTGAAGAGGTCAGGACTTGTGTGTTATTATTGAATTCCTGATTTCCTATGCAGCGGTCCATGCAAGAATTTCAGCTCCTGGGCAGTCTGTCTGTAAAGGTTCAAGGTGGGCATTTTTGGTGATTTTATTGAGACTTAATTTTCAAAAGTGAACTTGAAGGGCAGGCAGATAAAATAGAGCAGCAAGTAACTTATATACTTGTATTTATAACTTACAAATACAAGTATATAAACTTATATACTTGTAATTTTCATTACAAAGGTTGTGAAGAGAAACATGGGTATGTTAATAATATCCTAAAATGATATCTTAAATTTACTGTTTGCTCCCAACAAAATGGCTAAAATACCTTTTAATTAGTATCTGTATTGTCTATTGTACTGTTTTTAAAATTTTAATTAAATTGATTTTGCATGCTTGCTTAATTTGACCAGGATATTTTACTACTGGTAACAATGTTCTTTTTAGGTCTTTATGCTCAGAAAATAATAGTTAATTGTTTATCTACCTTGTGTTAATGAATTATGAGCAGACTTGTGAACGAGTAGTTTGGCTAAAGTTTTAACTACCTTTCCCTTCAAGCAATAATTGTAGTAGCAAAAGTTAACATTTAAATGGTTATGTGGACATACATACGGATAATTTAAAGTAGTGAGAAGTATAATCTTACAAGTCTTTTGCAATTAAGGCAAACAATTGCTAATCTTTTTCCATTGTAAAGATATGCATCTTTCTAGATTTCTTCATTCCACAAGATGGCAGTAGATGACTTGCTGTCTTTTTAACCTCAAATGGAATACTGTCTAACTTTTAAAATTATGTGCTAATTTCTACTTAAAGAATCAGATATCTAAACCACAGATCAGCAGATATAGCATCATTTATCACATGTCATATTTCATATACCGAGATGAGATACTACCTTCCACTTCAGTTTTTTGAGTTATGATTGCTGCTTCTTGAGTCATGTTGTTCCTTTTGTTTACTTTGAAATTGTGTCCCACCATTTCAGATAAATGCAGCTAAAATAATCTGCCTGACACTAAAGTATTTTACCATTTTCAAAATCATAATATAAATGACAATACTTACAGTATTAATTAAATCTTATTCACCCGTTATTTGTTTGACTTCTATGCTACTTTTCCTTTAGGAACCTGGGGACCAGAGTGCTCCTTACTCCTTCTCCTCCAATTTTTTCGTAGACCAATGACATTGTGTGAGCCAGGGGTGGGTTCTACTTACCTTCCCCACCGGTTCGCATCGCAACGGAAGTGCATGTTTTGCGTGCGTGCGATTGCTTCGCGCGCGCGCATGTCCCTTCCCAGAAATGATCCTCTGCGCATGCTCAGTACTTAAAAAAAAGCTTCTGCGCATGCGCAGAAGCAAAAAAACAAGATGGTGGCGGCTACGCCGCCACCGAGAGAACCAGCTCGGGGGCGTGGCAGGCCTGGGTCACTGCCAGTTCTAGCGACCCAGGCCGCCATGTTACCACCGGTTCTACAGAACCGGTCCGAACTGGCGGGAACCCACCTCTGGTGTGGGCCTTTTGCAATATGACACTAATGGTATTGGACTAATCTAGGGTTGAAGTTCTCACTCAGCCACAGATGTTCACTGGTGATTTGGGACAATTGGTGCCTTTAAGTCAAGTTTACTTCACAAAATTGTTTTTGTGTAGGAGAGAGTACTATGTAGATAGGCTTGAATTTCTTGAGGAAAAAAGCTTTTGAAGAAACATGGGGCATAAACTTATCAAAACAGTTGAGTTAGGAAGGACATGACAAAAGTAAATACATTGTTTCTTTCTCTTTCACAGTATTAGACTCTGGGATCATTCATCGTTTCAGAAGTGATTGGTGATTATAGATAGGCAAAAAGAAATCCTACTTTATACAGGGCATAGTTAAACTAGAATTTACTACAACTAAATGTAATCATGGGCAACAACATGGCTAGTTTTCAAAGAGGATCGGATAAATCCAGAGTGTGAATTTATACATAGAAGACAATATTACAGGTAGTCATTGACCATTCATTTAGTGACCATTCAAAGTTACAACAGAATGAAAAGTGACATGACAGTTTTTCTCACTTATGACTGTTGCAGCATCCCCATGGTCATGTGATCAAAATTTGGATGCTTGGCAGCTGGTTCATATTTATGACGGTTGCAGTGTCCTGGGGTCATGTGATCAACTTTTGAAACCTCCTGGCAAACAAAATCAATGGGGAAACCAGATTCACTTAACAGCCATGTTACTAATATAACAACTGCAGTGATTCACTTAACAACTGTGGCAAGAAAGAATCATAAAACGGAGCAAACCTCACTTAACTGTCTTGCTCAGCAACAGAAATTTTGGGCTCAATTGTGGTCGTATGTTGAGGACTATCTATATACTCTTTTCCCATAAGCTCCAGTCAACTATTTCATTTCCCCCCCCCCCCCCCATATCCCATTTATTTCATTTTCCCCCCCCAATATCTCAGGTTCTGTGTCATGACTAACCTTTATTTTGGTGGGTGCGCTGAAAGAGAAGGAGGTAGTCTTTTTGAAAACTTGGATGTGGATATTTATTAAAAAAAATAAAGTACAAGACACTGTTGAAACAAAATACAATAATTTCTACACTATTTTCCTAGTAGTAGTGATAAGATATAATTATGTTTAAAAAACAGGAAAGAAACTTGAGCAAGGAAAAATTAGACCAAGGATTCAAGCCTTTGTCACATAACGGATTTACATGCAGTAATGATCTTTATATAGCCAAATATCCCAAAATATGCCATTACAGGAAATCAATACTGTACCCTCTTGATTCAAATATACTGTACCTAGCATAAAAGGAAGCAAAACACAAATGGGACGAAATGCCAATATATAGCGTTTCCAATTTATGTTTTTGCTAAATAACACTTGAAATTCAAATTAGAGTAGACCAGGCAGTTTTTATTGAACTCCCCCCCCCATCTGTAGCTTAAAAACATGGCCCATGTATACTTTTTCAATTTAATATAATTCAAGGTGAATCAAAATTATATATTGTCAATCTATTCTTAAATGTATCCATTTTAAGGAAGCTGTAGTGGTTAAGGCACTGGGCTAGAAATCCGGAAATTCTGAATTCCAGCCCTACCTAAGGCACAAATCGACCTGGGTGTCTTTGGGCAAGTCACTTTCTCAACTCTAGGAAACGGGCAATGACAAACCACTTCCAAAGTCTTGCCAAGAAAACTGCAGGGCTAGTCCAAGCAGTTGCCTGGAAATCAACAATGGCTTGTATTGGCAGTGTATTATATCACAGGCGTGGCCTGAGTATGGATGGCTTTGATGGTGTTTCCAGCATTCCATTTTGTCTCTTGCAGTTTTCTTACTCTTTGGATGTATTCTTTATAAATCACATTTTTAGCTTGTCTGTGCTTGAGGCTATCCAATTGTCAAATGCCCAGACACTTCATCACGATGGCTCCTGGTGGTTTGGCCATTTGGCATTTCAATTCCATTACTGTTTGTGATTTTATCCTGCTTTCTTATACTGGAGCGAATCTCTAGGCCAAAGTCCATTGCTATATGTATGCTAAAAATTCTTAGTGTTTGTCAATGACTAGATTCTGATTTCTGAGTTTGCGTATGCTTATTGTAGAAGTCCATCAAGATTATGCCCTTGTTATACTTTTAGGTATAGAATTACATGCAGGTACTTTAAAATTTTAGGGTATCTGTTTATTCTTTCTAATTATACAAAGTCAGTAATTAAATTGCCCTCGTGTTTTATTTTTAATGTAAAGTACCCTCTTCACACCCTGCAGCAGATGAAAGACTCAACTGTTTGAATAAGCAAAAAAAAAATTATTTGCATAAGCTATTTTTCTGTTTAAAGGATTGTTCTTTTTTATTATTATATTTTAGGTCATATCTGACACCTGTAAGAGATGAAGAAGCAGAATCTCTAAGGAAAGCTCGATCTAGGCAAGCTCGTCAGACTCGCAGATCTACCCAGGTGAGAAATATTAAGTTCTACAGAAGAATGTGATCTCTAAATTATTTAACTTGTCCTGTGTAGGTTTTTTCTTAATCCACTTCAGAATGGAAAATTTCTTACACATCTTTGGCCATTAAAAGGCCTGTTTTAAATAAATTCATATTACTTCTCAAAGTTTATATCTATTTTCAAGGAAGAATATTATTAACAAGTTATGTGATAATTAAATTGTTATTTTTATAAAGCTAATTATTTTTCATCAGAGAAGAAATATTTATTGCCATTACTTCATATTGAATATTTGGAAATGCTATATTTAATAGATAATTAAGTTAGCATACTTTGAAGTACTGATTCCCAGCTTTGAGTTTACTGATTATCAGACTGACTATCACCTGATTAGAACTTTACCAAGCTTATTCACTGTGGGAAGGATAATTTATGATGGGATTTTTATTGATTGTAAAGTAGTGATCCCCAATTTTTTTGGCACCAGGGGCTGGTTTTGTGGAAGACAGTTTTTCTACGGACCAGGGGTGGTGGTTGTGGTTTCGGTTTTGTTTGCTCACCTGCCATTCACCTCCAGCTGTGCGGCCCAGTTTCTAATAGGCCACGGGCGGGTACTGGTCTGTGGCCCGGGGGTTGGGGACCCCCGCTGTAAAGAGACACCACGTTAACAAAGACTGTCTTATTTTCCAGGGTATAACACTTACAGACCTGCAGGAGGCAGAGAGAACTTTTAGCCGGTCTCGTGCAGAGCGGTTTACTCAGGAACAGCCAAGTGAAAGGTCAGACAGGCTCAGAGCTAGTGAGGGAAGCGGTGGAAAACAAGAAGATATCACCAGAAGAGAATCCAGGGAGGTCAACTCACCATGGACTAGAAACTTGGATGAAGAGGTAAGTGAAGCCATACATAAAACCTTTTTCTTTTTTTTCAAAATTATGACATTTGATGAGTAATAGATTTGAATTATGTTTGAAGGAAAAAAGTATGTATTTAATTTGTATCCCATCTTTTTTACAAGATGGTTATTAAAAGAAATAGCTGTTCACTTCTGTAATGTTTTTCTTTATTTTTATACCATAGCAATGGATCTTTGTGAAGAAATATACCACTTAATCAGCAAATTTGATTATACTGGTATTCAGAGTGACTCTATGATCTGTCCAAATATAACTTGTTGAAACAAGTCTGTGTTAGCAGTGTTGACATTTTATTTCAAGGGCAGGGCCAGATGTCATAACTTGATAAATGCCTTTTAAATGCCATTAAATGGC
The DNA here is from genome assembly GCA_003457575.1 of Thermophis baileyi. Classification (NCBI taxonomy): domain Eukaryota; kingdom Metazoa; phylum Chordata; class Lepidosauria; order Squamata; family Dipsadidae; genus Thermophis; species Thermophis baileyi. The sequence continues at coordinate 1,730,788 of QLTV01004104.1, read as the reverse complement.
TTCTGCAGAAGATGTGAACAATAATAATTATAATTTAAGAGTTCTCCCGGATTAGAGAAAAGTCAGCCAGGTGCTTATGGGAATCCCAGAAGTAGAGAATGGGTATAATAGTACCCTCTTAACTTGTATTATAATATCAAACCAGTTCTGATACTATAACTGATATATACAGTGGGGCAAAAAAGTATTTAGTCAGCCACCAATTGTGCAAGTTCTCCCACTTAAAAAGATGAGAGAGGCCTGAAATTGACATCATAGGTAGACCTCAACTATGAGAGACAAAATGAGAAAACAAATCCAGACAATCACATTGCCTGATTTGGAAAGAATTTATTTGCAAATTATGGTGGAAAATAAGTATTTGGTCACCTACAAACAAGCAAGATTTCTGGCTCTCACAGACCTGGGATGTTATTTCAGAGGGAAGATGCCATGGCAGTGAAGCCCTGCTTCTTAGGTCCTATCTGATAATGTTGATTAGTTGATGGGATCCAGAAAGAACCAACTGTCAAATCTTACAGGACAGTCAGAAACCAGAACAAATAAATAATTAAGTCCACATAGAGTTTTAAAAGTTAGAGCCCCATGTACAGCACATTACATTTGTTCAATCATGAGTTGACCCAAACCTGACTGACTATATATATTCTCCTTTTTCACCTAGTTATACCGTAGCTCACATAGCCTATGCTCTTACACTTGCTTTTTATATACATAATGGTAAGAAGTACTATTTTCTATACATATATATTCAACTCTGCTAAAGGGATATAATACTATTAGCTTTAACCTTAGCATGTAGCCTTTGTTTGTTATCTTTGTACCAATTGCTATTGTCTATGTTTTTCTTCCAGTCTTCTGGTCGTCGATTGAGATACCTAGCACAACAAGACAAACCCACAACTGCTGTCTCTCCTTCATTAACTTCCAGTCTTTATTCAAGTTCTCACATGCCCAAGACAAGTAGATTTGTATCTTCTGATTCATTGAGCTCAGCAGATTACCAAAGCACATCAGCTGGCAACATGGAGAAAAATGGTATTTACTTCTTATATTGCTATATGAGAGAGAGGGAGGAAGGAAGGGAAAGAGAGAGAGAGAATGAGAGAGAGAGAGAGAGAAAATACCTTTCTTCAAGTGGCTTTTTTCAATTATTTGGTGACAATCTTGCACCTTTTCTTTGGGAAGAACAGTAGTTCTTCTCCCTCTCTTTTTTTGAATCAGTACTCGCTTGCAATGTTTGAATCCATTATAGGTGGTTTTGATTTTTGATGGCAATTTGGACAGAATTTCTATCTCTAAGTAATGTGGTCATAAAGCTTAATGTCATGTGACCACATTGCTTAGCAATCCCTTAAATATACCCATTGCTTTTGGTCACTACGCAAGCATCTCCTTGCAACTACCTGCTGCCTTCCAACAACCAAAGTCGGTGGGGGAGCCAGCAGGAAGTTGCAAATCCCGAGAGGCTTGCAAGCAGGCCAGCAGGCAGGCAAGTGACTGTCAGGTGGGACAAGAAGCAAAAGGTGCATAGGTGGTGGGGAGATGCGGCACTAGTACATTAGGGTTTGGAGTGGCTGTTGAATGATGGGAGAAAGTGTGCAAGTGTGCGCAAGTGCCCAAGGGAGTGGGGCACAAGCACAGTGAGATGTGTATGGGTGGGGGAAACTTACCCAAGGAACTGGCAATCTTCCTGTCAGCATCCCCATTGACTTTCCTCCTGGGAAGCCAGCAGGAAAAGATGCAGATCACAGTCATGTGACTGCAGTTGCCATTGTAAATTTGAATGGTCACTGAACAAATGGTTATTAACTGAGGACTACCTCTACTTGATAGACCCACTGGTGTTTGGTGTTAAACATTTAAATATAGATTGGTATAGATTGGTAGATGATGAGGCTAAACAAATTTCTCTGTATGGGTACTATCTTGCCTTATTTTGAAAATGGTCCCGTGGTTGAATAAATTACTATGTTTAGCTAAAGCTTTGTTTCTTTTAACAGAATACGAAGATCAGGACCTGGATGACAGAACTTCAAACAAGCAGTCAGTAAGAGAGAGAAGGCGACCAAAAGAAAGACGGAGAGGCACTGGAATCTCTTTCTTTACAAAGGATGTAGGTATTGTCATTCATACATGAAACCAAAGAATGAAAGATTAAATTCTGATCCACTGGGATGGATAGCGGATTAGACATATATCCCTACCTAATTGTTAAGGACATAGGGCATTATGTAATTCTAAAATGGAAACAAAAGACCTTCAGTGTATGTAAGTGAAACTATAATTGTTACAATGTTTATTCTAAAGGTAGGAATAAAATTGATTAAAAAACAAAATAAGATGCAAACTGTTTGGTTACTGTGTACAACCTTAATTAAAATAACAATATAGTACTGTTGAATGCATATTTAAGTGAGTAATTGATTCACAAGAGCTTCAATAGTATTTTGCTGCAAATTAGTCTGTCAAACTCTTAAATGTTCATTGCAATCATGTATTTGCACTGTTTTGCCCATCATCTTATCTAGAATATAGCTAAATCAATAGTTCCTTAGCTGAACTACTGGGTATAACGCTCAGATTCTTTGCAATCTCCAGCACACCTTTGGAAAGTTACTGAAAACCCAAGATGAATTTTGAAAAGGTTTCGTCAAATTTCTCTAGCTGATTTAAAAGCTCATGAAGTATTTAACATGCTGTTGCACATCAGTTACCACTAACAAGTCTCAGAAATTACAATCATCCAACTCACAGTGTGGAGAAATAGAAACATGTTAGAATGAAACTTATAGTGTTTCAAATGGGTAATGAAACAACTGTTCAAATGGGTAATGAAACAAGACCTTGCAGATTGATAGCATGTTTCTACTAAATTATGATAATAGATACAGGGATAAGGTATATCTAGCAACTCTGCTTCTAATATTCTTCAGAGAGCTTTTTCTAAAAATAGTTTTCATTGTGTTTTAAACACATTGTGCAGTCAACTAACTACAATTTAGCTGGAGATTCATGTTCAAACATTCAAATAATTTCAAGGCTTTAATTAATATTACTTACCAGACCTTTTTCTGGTATAATCTGGTATACTATTGTCTAAATAATATAAAAATGAGTATTGTCTGCCTCAGTAGGTTTCTTTGAGTACATTCTTTAGTTAGCTTACGAAGAAAACTCATTTATTTCAAATGTTTATGGTTTGTATGTTTATTTTGTAGGATGAAGAAATAGATGGTACTGAAGAAGTAATGGAGGACAAGGTAAACAAAAAGACATACCGTAGATAGATATTCGTTCATGAACTGTTTCATGTGAAATTTTGGTTCCAAGACTGTTTTTTCAACTCATTTACATTTTAAAAGAAACAGATTTGATTTAAAATCATTTCCAGTACATTTTGGATTATTTTTCTGTCCCTTGTAATAGGTATTCTCTTCTTACCCTTCTATAATAATGATGATCATTAGTATTTTTATTTGTTTTTCACTAAACTATAGCTTACTAGCTTGATATGTAATAAGCTTGATATGTAATAATTATGAAGGCAGAGGCGATAGAGGAAGTTGCTGAGAACATAAAAAAGCGAGGCAGAGTCTTTGGAATAAGACTTCAGTGCTTATGAAAATAAATACAACATGTTTTATTTTTTGCTCAGCCACATATGGATGAACTGATTTATGATATAATTGGAATGGCCACGCCATAAATCAGATTTATGCTTTTGCCAAAACTAGAAATGGCAAAATAACAGGAGTGGAATACAAAAAAACATTTTCTATATAAATTATTAAGAAACCCAATGTATAGAAAATAAGGTAGTTTTTCATTTTTCAACCTGAAGTGATATTTGAACTAAGAAAAATATCAAATAATCTTGCCTAGACCAATATGTGGTACACTTTATGGATGCTTTCTACAACGTAAAGTGAGATAACTATTTACATCAGATTTTTCTACTTTTGTAAAATTTCATCCAAGTTAATTAACAATGCAGAACAGTTAGAACACTCAGAAATTAGCCAAAACTGTAGTTCTTTTTTTCAATTGGCTTTGTCAGCCTTTTATTAGTCAAATCTGATTTATTGTATGACAGTGTAATATCTTTATATGTAATGATTAATTACACATAGGCCAGTTAGAAGAGTCTGCTTAAAAGATATATAAAAGCAATGATCCATATAGGAAAAGGAAAAACTGGAGCAGGCTACTGTTAACATATAAAACATTTGAGTGATGGGACAGTAAGTTACTCTTTTTTGTAGACCATGGGAAAAAAATCTGACAATATTAATGGATAGAAACTAATCAAGGAGAGAAACACCTAGAACTAAGGAGAATTTCCTGAAAGTTAATACAATTAATCAGTACTTTTCTGGAGTACAATTACTCCAGAAGTTGTGGATGCTCCAACACTGGAGGTTTTTAAGAAGAAATTGGACAACCATTTGTCTAAAATGGTATAGGGTTTCCTGCTTGAGCAAGGGTTTGGACTAGAAGACCTCCAAGGTCCCTTCCAATTCTGTTATTCTGTTATAGATTGTTTTAAGACTATATAGTAACTTGAACTTTTTATTCAGTTCTTTTGTATTTTTATATTAGGCATAAACTCTGAGAGAATTTAGAATAGTTTTAATCAAATATGAGACTTTGAAAATGTATAAGAAATATAGAAATATTTCAAATTCATACTATAAATGCAGAAGAAGCACACTTTACTGTGGAAAGTGTTAGTTTTCTGAATGTGATTTATCTGTAAGATACAATGGTCTTAATTATTTTTAATAATGCTTTAGTCTATTCCAGAATTTTTTTCTCTTTACAGTTAACTGTCTGTAAAGAAAATCATTTAGTCATGGCTATCATATCTAATTTTTAAAATACTGAGAATAAATCCATTGACATTGAATTACTACCTGAAATTACTAATATCTGGAGCACTAAAATATGGAAAAATATGTGCTTGATTCAAGAGCAATACTAGAAAAATATGTCTGTAAGTTTTATGCAGTAGAACATTCATTCACAGTAGGCAGGCTTATTGCAATGAGCATGAGGTTAGACTACACAATGTTGGGAACTAGTTATATCCGTGATGGCGAACCTATGGCACACGTGCCACAGGTGGCACGCGAAGCCATATCTGTTGGCACGCGAGGCGTTGCCCTATGTCAGCTCCAGTGCGCATGCGCGCACTGGCCAGCTGATTTTCGGCCTTGGGGAAGGCTATTTTCACCCTCCCCAGGATTCAGGAGGCTTCCCTGAAGCCTCCAGAGTGCGAAAAACAGCCCAATGGGCCTACCGGAAGTTCAGAAAGGACTTCCGGTTTGCCTGTTGGGCCGTTTTTGGCACTCCGGAGGCTTCAGGGAAGCCTCCTGAAGCCTCTGGAGGGTTAAAAACAGCCCAACGGGGGCACACATGTGGGGGGATGCGCACATGCGCAGTGCGGCGCACGTGGGTGTGTTATGTGCTGCTGGCACACGTGCGCGCTAGTGCACGCGTGCGCTCCCATTTTTAGCACGCAAGAAGAAAAAGGTTCGCCATCGCTGAGTTATATGAACTAGTCATTTTCAGTGAGTATGTGAAAGTGGGAATCTCCTATTGCATTTATTTGTTTCTGAGGGAGTTTTGATTTAAGGAGGAATGTCGATTGTAATTGTTTGCATCCTGAGCGAATGTTGGTATGCTGCATATATATTTGTGTTGTGAATTGTAGGTAACAATATATTAACTTGCAAGGTTGTATCTTAAGTTAGAGATCATAGTTTGCATAGAGTATCATGACTAGGTATAGGCCTTGATTGCACTTTTGGCTTACCAAAACTGTATGTCCTTAACTATTAACAGAAAATACTGCGTGTGGCAGGAGTACAAGTGGACTTAAAATTTAGTTACCAGATATTATAAGAGCAGTATTTGATTGAATTAAACATATACCGGTACAAGAATAAATGGAATGCACAGAATGGTTCAGAATGGAAAACAGTGTATGCAGTGATATGTAGACATTGTGAACAAAGATGCCGTTTGTATAAATTAGTTTTAGCTATGTATTGTTGTCTTTTTCTTATTTGATGCTTTTAATTTATTTGACTTACTATTTCTTATTCTTTTTCCACACTCTGCATACATAATTTACGTCAAAAGGGAATTGCATGAATGGTATGCAGTGTTGTGAAAAAATTACATGGATGATCCATGAAGTCACCACTAGTTGAGTTTGACTGGGAGGAAATTATATCTTTTATGCAAGTATATACAATATTGTTTTCTTGTTAATTTCATATTTCCCTGGGGAAAGAAAATTAAACTTCCATTTTCACTAAAGAGCCCTGCTTAAATCCTTCCAATTCTCAATCCCAGGGCTATTTCTGCTGATCTGTGTGGTATCTGTTTCTCATTTCTTTGTTTTATTATCAGAAACTTTGTTGCTCTCAAGAGCAATGACTTTATTAGGCCTATGTTCTCCTTTCTGTTTTCTGGGATATTGACTACCTAATATGGTGAGGTATGCCCCTGTCTATTGCATGTTGCTCTCACGCCATAAAGTTTACTTAGTAGTTGCATTTAGCTGAATTTCTTGTAGTTGATTTGGAAGAAGGGCTATTTAAATAGTGATGTATTATAGTTTTAACTGCTTCAGTGAATATGTGGATTCTGATGCTTTTCTCTTTCTTTCTTTCTTTCTTTCTTTCTTTCTTTCTTTCTTTCTTTCTTTCTTTCTTTCTTTCTTTCTTTCTTTCTTTCTTTCTTTCTTTCTTTCTTTCTCCTGCATGTTTTATTTCCTAGAACAATGCAGTGATACTTGATAACTTTCACATCCCTAGAAGCATAGAGTAAAGATAATGTTAGATAGCTAAGATAAAACAATTATTGAATTATGATTGGACATGGGAAGAAGCTTCTAATATATCAACTTTATAATCAGAAATTATCTGTGGCATCAAAATGTTATTGAAAGTTTTTTGGCAAATCTTTTTTTAGACTACATCTCTTAGTATATCCATTTTTGTCATATTTTGAAAGGAATAAAGTCACCAAGTGACTAATTTGAATTTACTCCCTGCTTTGCCTATACAGCCAAACTGCAGGCTTGCCTAGGAAAATCTGTTGCAATTTTTATAGGGTTCCCACGGTTTTTTCTTTGAGCTTTGTTCCTCATTTTGCTACACAAGCCTGCAATGTGTATTTCTACCGGTAGTACTGCAAAGTTTGACAATCCATGTGATATAGAAGTAAAAAATTAAATATTAGAAGTAAGTAGTATATTTATTTCAATCATTTGAAAACAGCAAAGTCCACATTCTGGACAGAGAGGACCACTGGTTTGAAAGAGGGGTCAAAGAGGCCATCTGCATTAAAATTGAATAGCCCTACCACAACAGAGGGGAGGGATATGACACCACCCATCTCCTGCCTCCAACACAGTCCTTTCAGCAGGCCCAAGAAGGTTCCACACCCATTTGTACTCTGATTCAGGTGATTCTGAGACAGGGATGAAATTCAAAAATTTTCCCTACCGGTTCTGTGGGCGTAGCTTGGTGGGTGTGGCAGGGGAAGGATACTGCAAAATCTCCATTCCCACCCACTCCAGGGGAAGGATACTGCAAAATCTCCATTCCCACCCCACTATGGGTCCAGCCAGAGGTGGTATTTGCCGGTTCTCCAACTACTCAAAATTTCCGCTACCGGTTCTCTAGAACCTGTCAGAACCTGCTGAATTTCACCCCTGTTCTGAGGGTACAGATAAATCCCCAAGTGGACTCAAAGTCGACCAGATAACTGCTAAGTAATATAAACCCTTCCATTCCTCACCATTCAACCAGAAGTTGAAGAAACTTCTTGGATGAGAAGTGAAACGTTTTCAAGGAATAAAAATCAAGAAAGCCCAGTTGCCTTTTGAAAAGCACTTTTGGGATTTCTATCACTAGTTTGATTGGGGGGGGGAGGTATGAGAGCAATTTTATTGCATGGCCATTCAGGATGTTGGGGACATTTTATTTAAGAATGTCCCCAATTAAACATTAAACATATTTAATGTTAAAGTATTATGTCAGCTTATATTTAATTTCAAAAGATAATTATAAAGAAAATGATATTTGACTAATTGTGCTTGAAGTTTCTATAATTTAAAAAAATAAAATACAGTAGTAAAAATTGCCCATACAAAATAAAATTCTGTTAGTCTTCTATGGTAATATTTTTATGCAAAGCATATATTTGCTCAGGATTTAAAAACCAAATGAATAGGAAGAGGAGAAAAGGTAATAATAGAAAAAGATAATTCCTGGAAGTAATTTTATTTTCCTCCTTTCCCAAATGATCAAGCTAATATTTCAGTCAAGTTTAATCCTTCTGTATTTGTTCCAGAGAAGTACCGAGCACTTCAGAACATTTAATAATCTGAATCTCTGTGGTATGCTGTCTTCTCTGCTATAAATGAGGGGTGTCAGACAATCTTGAGGAAGAAAACTTCAGTTGTGTCTGAGAAAGATATTTGTTTCTTTGGAGATATAGGGAGTCCTTGACTTACAACCATTTGTTTAGTGACCCTACAAAGTTACAGCAGCACAGAAAAAGTTATTTACAACCAGTCCTCGCACTTATAACCATTACAGCATCCCTATGATCAAAATTCCCTCAGTTGGCAACCGGCCTGCATTTACATCTGGGGTCATGTGATCATCATTTGCGACTTTCCCAGCTATCTTTAGGCAAGCAAAGTTAATGGATGAAGCTGATTTGTTTAACAACCTCCTGATTCACTTAGCAACTCTGGCAAAAAAAAGATCATCAAATTTGGTGTGATTCACTTAACAACTGCCTTGCTTAACAATGGAAATTCTGTTCGTAATTGTGGTCGTAAGTCGGGCACTATCTGTATTAATATTAGGACAGATACAGTGTCATTTAAGATTTCATGAACTCTTGAATGGCATAAATATGAGCTGAAACATGATCTGTTCTCCACATAAGTCATAAAATTAGACAAAAAGAACCCAACTAAACCAATGAGTCAAAAACAAATGACTTGTTCATTTATTTATTGAGGAAAATGATCCAAAGCTGCATATCTCTGTGTGTGGCAAAGTATGTGAGCCTCTGGGATTATCAGTTCATTTGAATCAAAGATTCCTACTTAACTTCCAATAGGATTTGATCCAGTTGGCTCAACTGAAATGCTTCCCAAGCAAATCACCATCTTAAGGGAATGAGCTATGCTACCAACCTTTTGAAGAGTGATGTCAAAGATCTATTGCTTTGGCTTTGTTATGGTTGCTATTTATCAAGTAAGATAAATAACTATCAGAAAGTCCACAGAAACCTCACTCAGATGAAACTTTATCTGAAAAGGGAGTTGAGAATTATCAGGGGTTTTTTTTTTAAAAAAAAAAGTTTTTACCCTAAAGTTAAAGTGCTATTAAAGTTTCTAAATAAAGTAGTTAACCTGGTCTTTCAGGTCTCCCAAGAATGGATTCATTGCCACTCTAACTGAATCCATCCACTTCACTAATGGTTATCCCCTTCCTTCCTTCCTTCCTTCCTTCCTTCCTTCCTTCCTTCCTTCCTTCCT
>QLTV01004104.1:1690150-1713127 GCA_003457575.1 Thermophis baileyi | reverse complement strand
ATAATAATAATAATAATAATAATAATAATAATAATAATAATAATAATAATAATAATAATAATAATAATAATAATAATAATGCCTTTTAAAATACTTGTGAAATTTTTAATTTGTAATCTACTTGATTGACTCCAAACATGTTTAAATCAGAATCACTGAATTTAGTAGGATGGGAGTAAGTAATAGCGAACAAATCTTATTATTTCATCAATCTTACTTTTAAATAATACTAAATCTGGATTTATCAAGCAGAATTTGACTGCTGCCACTGTGTTCTTAATTCTGCAAAACCAAACTTGTTGGGTTCACAAAGTGGGGGATTTCAGAATGTTTTCTTCTTAGAATAAGTGTGGTGTTCATATGCACCTCTTAGTAAAGTGATGACATCCAAACTAATTTAGCAAATATATAACTTTGAGAAATCTTTTTTATGAACTGTGCTGCTTAGTTTAACTTGTTCCATAAAGAGTACTTGTTATATATAGATATAATTTAATATTGCCTGTGTAAATCTGGTAATCTGTTTCAGTTAATAAGATTTAGTCTATGTTTAAGAGACTTTAAGAAACTCCACTCCTTGTACCTGACTTACCTAATGTTGATTCTAAACTGTTAAAAATCTTGTAAAAGCAGCAAGCTCTTCTTATAATTATATTAAACAATGGCTAGATTTTAGACTGTACAAGCTTGCTGAATTCTGCAGAGATGTCTACCTTGAAGCTTTCTGGGTTTCTGGAACCGATAGCTTTCTTTCTCATACAAGTAGCAGTCCAAATCCCAAGTTGAAAGTGAATCTATGCCTTTGGCTTTCCTCCAGCATTCCTCACTGAGCAAGTAAGAATTTGGAATGTCAGAAAATAGCAAAAGGGGAGGGAAGATACAAGTGTGTGAAGGCGTTCCTGATTTGGAGGACGGAACAAAACACAGCTTCATCTGGATTGCCCTTTTCTGAAGCAGCATTCCTTCCTTATTTGTACTTTCTCCCTGATGATGCAGCTCAGTTCCAGCAATGAAGATCTGCCTCATAAATGCTGTGAATTAAAAATGCTCTTCATGGAACTCTCTTCCTAGCTGGACAAATGACCAGTCTTTAGGGTTTGTGGTTTTTGTGATCAGATTTCTTTTGTTTTTGGTTATCTGGAAACATCCTGGCTTTGCTATACGGAAACTGTTGTTAGCAAGAAATATTTTGGAAAATCTGAGGACTGATTTAGTTTTGAGGTTGGCTCTATACGATTACAGAAGCTCCCTGGTTCTATCTTGCCATGATTAAAGGATTATGGAATGCTGCTGACTGTAATATGTTTTTTACAAGCATTATCTGGATGCTTAGAAACTTGAAACTTTGAAGAATGGATAAAACACTGTAATTGTCAAACCAGTTTCTTCTTACTTTAGACATCACTATACATCTTCAGCCAGAGACAGAAGAGTACTATCTTATTGCTACTGAAAGTTGCCTTGCTACCACCCTGAATGGACCATGTCTTCCTTGTATACCAGGAATAAGGAGTATACTCGAAGCAAAAAGTCTCAGTCTGATTCTCCCCCATCATCTCCTTCCCCGATTGCAAAGACGTTCAGAGTAAGCAGTCACTTAATTTCTATATATTTATTTCAACTTCCTAAGGGCTTGTCTTAATTACACATTACATATATCTTTCCTAAATGTAGTCTCGGTGCATAGTTCATTTCTGATCTCAAGGTCTTGGAGTACAGTAAAGCCCTAACAAGGCTCTATTATAGAAGGAGATTTCAATGACACGAAAGCTCTTAATTTTATCTGTAGTTACTGCTTCCTATTTCTTCATAAAGATCAGGAATTGCATTAGCTGCATATTTTGTACCAGCACATAGTTTTTTAAAATAGAAATGAGACAAAACCTGAACAGCTTGTTAAACTGCTGTGTTTCTCAAGTCCAACGTACTTAAATATTTCATTTTAAAGTTTGGTGTAGTATTGATGGAATGATATGTTGTGTAATACTCTAAAATACCCTGGATCTCTCATACACCAATTGTCATTGTTTCATATTATTTCTTCAAATGACAAGAGTTCCATTTGCAAGTGGGCATTACAGAGAAACTTGAGGACTCAGATTCTTCAGACATTTCCTTGAATTGCTCCTTTTCTGTCTCAGAAGTTTAAAAAGGGACAAGGTAATATTAGTTGATCAAAACATTATATCCAATAGAGAATACTGAACAGTTTGAAATGTTTCTCTATAGCAATGATCATTACAAACTTCCCACAGATATGTAGTGTCCACATTGTCTTATTTTTAAAAGAAAAAAGTAGGAATAGGTGTACCAGATTAAAGAAATTTGCTGTGAGAAAAATGGGGAAAAGACTGCACTCCTTTAATCTTGGAATGTTATGAACTTTGCTCTCCATCAGGAGTGTTCTACTTGTTGTGATGGCAGAAATCTATGGGCTTCCATGGTGTTGGGGTGAATCAAGGGAGTTTTTGAATACGCTGAATCCCAGGTCTTCTCATTTTCCCAAATGTGCTCTACAAATTTACTTTAGTGCTAAAAATGATGTGGGCAATTTTCTTTTCATACAGTATAATCACATTATGAAAATTTAAAAACAGTTCTAAAGAATCTAAAGGCAAACTAACATCTAATACTTATTTTATAATGCTATGACGTATGTGTTTACTTCTGTTTGTTTTGCAAATTTGATGGAAAATATGAATTACTTTCTTTAAGTTCAAGTCATGAAGAATGTTTCTCTTGGCTAAGAATTTATCTCTGGAGAAAATATTACAATAATTGTTAAGAATTTTTTTAAAACTTGTAAGATCACATGTTGTTTTTGCTGTTAGTTAATGTCCTCAGGAATTCCTATCCCACTATTTCTATTACGATGTATTTGTAACTGCTCCGCATTGCTTCTTTGTGCCTCGTTAGTAGTTTTCATTACCTCAATCCAGCTTTCTGAACTGACCTTGCATTTATTTTCTTTCTGTCTTCTTGTGTCTCATCCCTTTGCACTCAATTTTCCTGCTGTTGTTCTGACCTCTCTTCTTCCCTTCAGTAGCAATACCGAGAGTATTAATATCTTCCAGTTTGAAAAGCAGTGAAACCATGTAAAATGATGGTATCTATATTCTCTATTCAGTTGATTGCTTAATGAGGCATTTTTTTCCTTCTTTCAATTAAGAGGCTCATCAACATTCATTGTTAAGGAAATAACCCAGCTGCTGTGGCCTAGAGGTGGAGCTCTTGCCTCACAATCAGGAGGTTGTGAGTTCGATCCTAGGAAGAGGCAGATGTAGGGTCTCCTGCTTGGGCAGGGGGTTGTACTAGATGAACCTGCAAGGTCCCAATTCTGTTAATCTGTTAAATCTGTTAAATCAGTCCTTTGTTACACCAATGGTAGAAAAGTTAAAAAGACACCCTTCAGCTACATGCTTATCCTCTTTTTTTTGTAGCTTTCTTGCTTCTCTTCTATGTCATTACAACATAGAAGAGCTATGTCAATCCTATTTAGACACTTTAATTTTAAAATTAAATTGATTTGCATAATTGCAGAATAAACTTAAACATAAACTGATCATAGATTGGAAAATTGTGTTAAAATAAACAGTACAGGTAATACTTGCACGAAACTAAAAATGAATGTCTTTGGTTTGGGGTTTTGGCCCCCTGCTCTCTTTTTTTCTACTCTTTTTGACTTCCCCAACACACAAATCAATTAACCATTTACTCTGCTGTTATGAATTGATTATGTATCATTATGCATGACCCCTAGCGACTTTATAGATAGATTTCCTCCATCATGATCTATCCCTAATCTGGTCTTTCAGATCGTTTAATGGTGCACCCATTGCTACTGCAACTGAATCCATCCACTTTGTTACTGGTTCTACTTTTCCCACCATTAGAGCCTTTTCCAGAAAGTTGAATAATGTATCCAAAGTAGAATAATTTGAGACTTGTCATTTGTGCCTTCGTGAGATTTAACTTGATTGCATCTTTAGTTTTCCCTTATAGCTCTGTTCATTTGCTTGAGTCACCTGAAGCTACTTGCTCTAGGACTATATTTTTGCAGTGTATCTCCTCTTTTAAATTCTATGGGGTTGGTAGATGGGGAGACATTTATTTCAGCATTTTTAATAGATTAGGGCCAGTGTAGATAGCAGCACCTATCTGACTTTGGCTAATCATGAAAGCTAAGCAGGGTCTATTCTGATTAGTATTTAGATGTAGTACTATATGAGAATTTCAGGAACATTAGCAAGACTAGAATGTTGAAAAGAAACCTCCCAGAAGGCAGTGGTAAACCACTTCCATATTGTTGCCAAGCTCTGGAGTCTACAGCAGCACCAAACTATTAAAACAGGCTGATGAATTCTGGAAATCCAAAAATGGAACTACAAAAACTATAATTCAATACTACAGAATATATTACTGTTGAAGACTTAAGGCATAAGGGCAAACAAATAATGAGCAATTGACAGTTTATGGGGAAGATTGCCCAAAGAATATTTGAAATTAACATACAGAGCAATCAGATAAAAAGGAGTTATCTGTGACAATTTAGCAGATTATTCATTGCAATGCATAAGAGGCAAGGAATTGCGAGAGCCACATATTTGTTTCAATAAGATGAAATAATGGCTTTAGAAAGTAACACATTCAAATTAGCGAGAGAAAGATGAAACAGAAGTTCAGAGCGTGTCAGTGGAAATGATTTATTTTACACAGTGTTCAGCTATAGAAGGAAAAAGCAGACAACAAAATTTCAGAGACATTTCACAACAAAGAAAACCAGGATTTTAGAGTTTTCATACTGTAGCAAAATCCATAAAGAAGCAAAGCCTAAAGTTTTACTGATAGACATGAAATGAAGCAATAAATCAAAATTTGTAGCTCTGGGATTTGGGATTCAATTTAGTACGTTTAAAGTAAAATAGCCTATCCCAGGCATCTAGTGGGCCCTTTTTGGCTGCAGAGAGAATTTAGATTTTTTTTCTTGAGATTTTTATACACAGTTCAGTTGAGGCCATTTGGAAGGAGGCTATGGCAACAGATTGTCCTGAGGATTGTCTCTGTGCACAGATTCTGTGAGGTCCCCTGGTTTTCAGAGGGCCTACAAGAGAATCAATCAAGAATGCCATTGGCATTCTACAGGGAGCAAATTCAAACAGATGCAAGTACAAGTAGTCATTTCTTAACCATCTGTTCAGTGACCATTCAAAGCACTGAACAAATGGTATTTAGGATTGGTCTTTGACTGACTATGACTGTTGAATCATCACTGTGTTCACATGATCAAAATTTAGGTGCTTGGCATTTATAATTGCAGGTGCACTTCAACTCCCTCCATTGCCCATCACCCCCATCTCTGGCCTTTTGGCCACCCTGTACTCTGACCTGCACTCTGCCACCCTGCATTCCACCGTCTCTGACTCCCCAATGCCCTTTGCCATTTTTGTACCACTGCTGACAAAGTATACCCAGCCAAAGCAGCTGCTGAATACATATGTCCACCACATGGCCAACAAATGCTTCAGCCTGGTGTGCCTTGTCAGCACAGGAAAAAGATGGAGGGCAGCTGGGGACAGCAGCAGTGTCCTAGTGCAGGATGGCTAGAGTGGTGGAGAGCAAGGTGGCCAAAAATGCAGAGATGGGGAGATAGGTGGATGATGGAAATTGAAGCTCAGTAGGGCATCGCACAGTAGGGCATCGCACAGTAGGGCAGAGCAGAAGTATGAGGTTCTCATCTAACAACCACAACCGGGAAATGACTATTGGAAATCCCATCGCTAAATGGTCTAGATGTGATGTTTTACTTAATGGCTGCTTCACTTAGCAACAAAAATTATGATCCCAATTAAGGTTGTTAAGTGAAGACTGCCTGTAAGAACTTTTGTTGGAATCTTGCTTGTGGAAAAAGGGCAATGAAAAAAGCTTATTTTCCACCTTAGTAC
Source organism: Thermophis baileyi (assembly GCA_003457575.1). NCBI lineage: Eukaryota > Metazoa > Chordata > Lepidosauria > Squamata > Dipsadidae > Thermophis > Thermophis baileyi. The sequence goes on along the minus strand of QLTV01004104.1, from coordinate 1,707,185 downwards.
GTCTTTGAATGTCAGCCAGCAGGCTCTTTTGGCTCAGGAAGAATTGGTGGAGCAATTACAGGTTCACTGTGGAGCTTTTCTCATCATTTGGTGAATAAAGTTGCTCAGTTTCACTCTAAGTTTGAATCCTATGGAGGTGACTGAAGCACAGTCTTCTAGAATGAGTTCAAGCCTGTTAGTCTTCAGGAAGTGGACAGGAACTTTGGAGATATAGGTGTCTGCCATATGTATTAGATCCATGTCCCTCATGGTTGATTGAGGCCTCCAAGAATCCACATGTGAATGGATCCAAGTGGTGGTAAATGCCTTTTGGAGGGAAGGGAATGGTTCTTTTAGCTCTGAAAGAGATGGTGGTATGCCCCTTCTTCAAGAGATCATCCTTGGACTAAATTAATCTGGACAATTTTCATCCAGTTTCCCACAATCTCTTCAGTTGGCCTGTAGCTTCAGAGGGCCTTGGAGGAAGCAGATCATCTTTCCAGTTGAGATTCAGACCAGTACTGAAATGGTTTTGGTCGTGCTTGTTGTACTGAAATGGTGCAAGCTTAGAATGGGAGTGATGCATTAATCCTGGGCCTTCTTGATCCTAGGTGCCCTTTATACCATCAGCCTAACCCATAGTATACCTCTGGATCAGGGACTGGGAGTGGTGGACAACATTTTGCGTTGGTTCTCTTTCTTTGAGGCCCAGTCTGTGTTGATGGGAGAGGAATTTTCAAGGTTAGCCCCCCCCCCACTTTGTGGGCTGTCACAGGGCTCTACCTTCTCCCCCCTCCTTTTTATATCTACATGTAGCCACCGGTTGAGGTCATCCATCAGTACGAGGTGATGTATCACAATATACTGATGACACCCAGTTGCAAATGACATCTCTGTTGCCAACTATCTAAGTGAAGCTAAGGGAGAGTCTTAATATCTGATAGGTATGATAGCTAGAAACGATAAAAGAGGTTGTGGCTCAACCCTGCCAAGACTGAGTAGCTATGGATTCTGGATTCCCTGGATCTGGGAACTAGAGGATTTCCATCTTCAGTTCTGGATAGAATGACACTGCCCTGTTCAGACTTGGTGTACATCTGAGGATTCTCCTGGATACACAGCTTCTACTTGAAGAGTAGGTGGGCAACTATGGCCAAGGAGAACATTCTACAATTGCATCTGGCATGCCACTTGTACTTATTCCTAGACTGGGAGGCCTTGCTCATAATCATTCATATCTTAGTGACTTCGCAAAGTAGTATTGCAATGGGGCTGCCTCTGAAGACCATCCAGAAACTTCAATTGGTCCATAATGCAGCAGTATAGATAGCAATAGACACAGTTCATTATGCCCATGTAACACCACCAGTCTGCAGGCTGTACTGGCTCACAATAGGCTTCTGGGTGTGATTCAAGATGTTGGTTATTATAGAATATTTACTGCCAATGTGTTTCCATAGGGGGGCATTCTCCAGTTCCCTCTTTTAAACTTTGCCATCTCATGGGATCTAGGAAATACTGTACGACTTTTCTATAACTATCCCTGTGGAGTGATCTTCTCTTTGATATATAACAGATCCAAATTTTGCTTGCCTTTAGAAAAGCCATTAAGCCTCTGGCTTCTTCCAAGGCATTTGGGTCCAGTTAAATTGAATCCTATTTTTGTTATTTAACTATTGTGCTTACCGTAGTTGCTGTTTTTTTTTTTACTGTATTGCCTTTTTAATGTATGGATTTTTTTCCCCTGTTTGTTCTTGCTGTATGGGCCACGAAATCACATAGTTTGAGTTGGGTAGCTGTACAAACCCAATAAGTAAGAAAATAACAGAATAAAAGTTGGAAGGGACCTTTGAGGTATTTTAGTCTAATCTAGTCTAATCCACTGCTCAAGCAGGAAACTCTATATCATTTCAGACAAATGGTTGTCCAATCTCTTCTTAAAAACCTCCAGTGTTGGAGCATCTATAACTTCTGAAGGTAAACCATTCCACTGACTAAATGTTCAACAGTCAGGTAATTTCTCCTTATTTCTAGGTTGGTTCTTTCCTTGATTAGTTTCCATTCATTGTTTCTTGTTCTTTCAGCTTTCAGCTACTTTGGAGAATAGGTTGGCCCCTCTTCTTTGTGGCAGCCCCTTAGATATTGGAACACTGCTATCATGTCACTCCTAGTCCTTCTTTTCACTAAACTAGACATACCCAATTCCTGTTCTTCATATGTTTTAGCCTCCAGTCCCTTAATCATCTTTGTTGCTCTTCTCTACACCCTTTCTAGTCTCAATATCTTTTTTATATTGTGCTGACCAAAACTGGACACAGTACTACACCAATTTTGAAATGTAACTTCCCCAGTGTTTAATTGTGGCTCATGCATTAAACATGTAGGTTGCACAAACTGAAATCTCATATATACGAACTAAAGAAAAGTAGAAATATTCATGAATCCTTTTTTTAAAAAAATGTTCATCGTAGCATTTTCCCGCAAGTGTAGGGTCTGCTTTTTTTTTCAGATCAACTAAGTGCTGATCTATTTGCGACAGGAATTGACTGACCAACTTGCTACCCGAACTTTCAATCATAGGCTTAGGTACAAAAGCCAGCCAAGTATTAAATCATAGGCTTAGGTATGAAAGCCAGCTGAATGACTTTGACCCAAAGTCACCCAGATAATTTTCATACCTAAGGCAGAATTAGAGCTCATAGTTTCTAGCCTGGTACCTTAACCACTAGACCAATCTGGCTCTCAAAATTTTCATGAACATTTAAGAATCATTAATGAGAACTTGTATTATTCTTATAATTTACTTTGTATTAAGTGTTTACTTTCTATGACCACTGTTCCAATTAGTGGTGAAAAGTGTAAAACAGTAAATTGCTTCCATACATAATAGTCATACTACCAATGTTGGAAGATATAACTGAAGAAAGTTGGTTCTTCTAGGTTTCAGAATTGATTATGATTTTTCAATAGCCACCTTATGCTATAATCAACTATATTCCAGTTTTACTCTTGAAATGACAGAACAATGCTAGAACTAGTTTGCTACATTAAAATTGGTCATCTTCTCTTTTTCTTATCCAAATCCACATTCATAAATATGGTACATGATTGATGTTAAAAACACTTTATATTACTCCCATTAAGACCATATTAGAATTACAGTGATATATTTATATGAACAGCTGTTCTGTGTGAGATGAAAGACCTGTCTGTTCCTGTGCCTAATCATTTGCCCAAGGGAAGGTCAGATGTAAGACACAATAGCAACAATACCAATAATATTACTTGAAGGCATATATTAAATGCAGTTTCATTTCTAGAAGATGCTGACTACAAAAATCAAGAAGTAAGAGAAGACCTTTAAGGCTTCCTTCCTTTAATCTGTTTAAGAAAACAGATTCCAGCCACTCAGAATTTCCAAAATACTAATAGGTCGGGCCTAGTCCTTCATAGTTATCAGAGTTCAACTGTGAACAGAAGAATAATCTTCAGGTCAGGTACATGTTTCTTGTATAATGCATAGCCCTTTGCTTAAAAGCAAATATAAAACAAAAGTTCAGCTGTTTGATTGCTAATCGTAACATCTGATAACGTTTTTCAGCTTTTTCAGTAAAAATGTTCTTTTTGGCTTCAGAAGAGAGAATAAAGACTAAATAAACTAGAACCTAATTAAGGAAGGAAACCAGGCTCCATTAATTGAGATTTCTTTTGCTGTATATTTTTATATGCTTATCCTATCCTCAGGGAACAATTTCCAGGTGTAGGCAGCAATTTGGGTGTTGTCTATTTTGCATTTCTCGGACGTTAACACTAAATAGTATTTAAGGGAGAAGGCCCAGTTTTCATAGCATGTACTGTATGCTTATTGAATTCATGACCCCCAGGAGAACAAAATGGGAAAAATAAGCACAGCTATAACATTGTAATATAAATTTAGATAATCTTATTCTTCAGATTTGAATCTGATTACCTAGTTATTTATTAAATGTTAAATCCATGTTCAGCTTGACTTATTGGGAATTAAAACTATTAGTTAAGTGCCAATAGAAGTTGAAATTATATAATAAATCATATACTATTACCAGTATAATCATTAGCAGTAAAAGGTGAACCTTAACAAGAAAATATGAGTTGGAAAACCTCAAAGACGGAACAATTGTGCATAATTATGTTAACAATCATGTATTTAATTGTTCCTTCCTTGACGTTTTCCAATTCATATTTTCCTGCTAAGGTTTACTTTTTAATACTAAAGACAGAATGTTGTAGAAAAGCTATGACATATTTCATGTTTTTTAATGTTTAACTGAAAGGCAGTGTTGAATTAGAAAATAATTTCCCAATAGCAACAGAAATTGCATTTTAACGGTAAAATAAGAATGTGTTTAAACCATCTTCCTTTTTTCTTTAGAGTTTTTCAAGGCTTTCTAAAGTAACACACTAAATTACTTCTTTACTTAAATTACTTAAAATGCATTTAGGGTACACACAAAAATATAACAAGAACTTGAGAAAAAGCAGGTCAACTTGAAAATGGTGTTTCTCAAATATGGTAACTTTTAAGACATATGGATTTCAATTCCCAGTATGCTGGCTGGCAAATTCTAGGCAATTTCAACTCTATCAGAAATGAGTATGCCTATTTCCTGCATTGGAGCACAATAGCTGGGCACAATATTTAAAACACTATGATGCAAAAGAAATTCTGCTACAGAGTTTAAAATATTTTTGTAATCTTTGAACCCAGCTGTTGGAAATTGTACTGGAATTTTTTTGTTTGCAAAAACATAAATATTAGAGTCTTCTGCTTTCCCTGTTCCTTTTTTGGATTAAATACTGGTAACAGAAATAAATAATTGAAGCCAATTTAATGAAGTTTTTTCTTCGGGGGGGGGGGGGGTAAATGGCTATTTATGCCCTAGTTCCCCATTTCAAAATTGCATTCTTGTAAAAATTTCAAGAACATGCTTTTAATTACAGTTATGCCATCTGTGAATGCTTTTGAATTTTAGAAGTAAGTTTGTAATGTTCCATAATCCTACACATATCTACAATCAAAACGGCATGTTTTTCCTGGCTCTTTACAATCCCTTTGTTGTCAACATTGCAGAATAATTTCCAGTACCTAGCCCTGTTCCTTCTTATTAAAAACAGAAATAAAGGAAGCCCAATGAAACTAAAAAACACATAGCAATGCAGTTTCATTTGTTCATTTTTCTTTATTTCACTACTGCCACAGGCTCACAGTTGGGTCAGCCAAAAAGCGTTTGGGAAAATTCTCTCAGGGGCTCTTTTTAGTATTCTGTAGATTGCAGGGGTGGGTTGTGGATCCTGTTGCTGCCGGTTCGCTCAGGGGCACGCCGCGGGCGCACGCACACTTCATGCACACGCGCCTGCAGCAATCAAAAAATAGCTTCTGCGCATGTGCAGAAGCAAAAATTCGCTTCTGCGCATGTGCAGTAGCAAAATCAAAGACATCATCCGTGACATCATCACCGGTTTATTAATGGTTCTAAAGAACCGGTTAGAACCGGTAGGAACCCACCTCTGGTAGATTGGCTGAGTTACTGCTTTTAAACTGTTGCTTCTCTTTTGGTTTTGCTGCAGCTTTCGATCCAGGAAACAAAATATAAACTCGCAGTTATTAGCTAAGTGTTTGACACATTCCCTCTCTTTGTTTCCTGCATCTATTCTTACAGAGGGATGTGGAAGACACTAATGTACAAAGAAACACATATTGTTTCTGTTATGCTATGCTCTGATTTGAAAGGCTTCCTTTCAATTCCATTAATAGCCTAAATACAGAGAGAGCAGTCACATTCTGTACAGATTACAGTTTGTGGACCATCATCAATGGTAGACTTCTATAATTATGGCAGCCTTATGTTGTTATCTATCCTAGTGATTAAAGGTCTCAGGCTAAAAACTGGGAGAGTGTGACTTCTAGTTCCACTTAGGCACGAAGCCAGCTGGGTAACCTTGGGCCAGTCATTATCTCTCAGACCTAGGAAGGAAGCAATGGTAAACCACTTTTGAAATTTTGTCAAGAAAACTTGTCCACACATTTGTCAGAAATTACACTGATTTGAAGGCACCAAAACAAATAAGGAAAGGTCTATTTTCTTTACATAACATTCTAATTGACATACCAAATTAATATTTGCCTTTTTTTTTCTTTGAGAAAACCTGTAAGCAATTTTGCTGGATATATCATACAAGCTGCTTTGCAGTTTTGATTAAAATGCATCCCTTAACAATGCTGCGTTAAGTCTGTTCTTTTTAAAAAGGAGTCTACAACACAGAAACTCACTCTTGTCTCAGCTTTAGATTTAAAAAAACTTTGTTACGCAATTGTGGTTTATGTGGGATGCAAACAAACCAAGTACTGGTAAGGATTACAAGTACAGAAGAGGTTAGAGCTTTCCAATGGGGACTATAGGAAAGGTCAAATAATTTCCTGTGATTTACTTAGTTTTTTATTCACTTAACTAACTTGTCAAAAGCTGAGTTACAATTCTTTCTGCTTCAGTGAACATAATTCCTGAAAAGTGTGGTCAGCATTATATCCCTTGCTTTAAGAAATTATTTCATTCTGTTTGCTGTAACTGTACCATTCCCTGGTACTGATTTCTCTTTGTACCGCGTCTAAACTGTATTGTCATGTAATGGTCAAAAAGTATTTAATTAAAATGTAAAACTGGACATATATTTTCAGTAAGATACTACTGGGGAAAGATGCCATATCTACTATTCCTCAATCATGGAAGTTATAGATTATACACACATATACATTCACACACACATTTTTTACATTTACATTTGAATACAAGATATGCCTGAGAACAATATACCAACTTTGTCTGCTAGAAAGATTACATTTTCCCTTTCCAGTTTGTCTTTAAAATAGGAGATGTACTGATAATAGAATAAACAGGAAATCTGTTGGAAATGCAGGGTTGTCTTCCTTTTGAGTAAATACAGTCCTTGCGATGTACCCCTGTTAAATAGATGAATGTTGCATATTTACACAGAGAAGATACTTCCTTCATAGCAATGTTATTAGAGAAAACTAGCCTGCCTCTGTACTTTGATTGGAATTATGCTTCCTCTTTTGACAAATTTTCCGTTTGAAAGTATTGGAAGTAAAATCTCCCTAGTGGTGCTTGATTGGTAGCTACATGGTCCTATCCATACAATTTTATGCATAACAGAAATCATTTCCTGCTGCATTCTTCCATAATATTTTTTTACTTCCCAGTGTAGTTTACAGCTAGAAAGGAATTCTATTGTGGTCTCCCAACCAAGTCCTAACCAGCCTCAGTGCTGCTTAACTTGCAAGCTCAAACAAGGATGGCTAGATGCTATTATTTTGCTTTGTAGAATATAAGTACTTACATTGTGATACTTTTAAGTGGATTGTCTCCATATTTGACATATTATGGAAAACTTTCATTAAAAATAATTTTATTTTGTTAAGCGTAGATATGAGTTTTCATATACCTCCGTATTTCTCCATTTTTGACAAAAGAAACTTTGGCCTAAGATACATACAAAATAATGGTGAACTGTATTAAATTATTCTAAGCAGCAAAACTTGTTAGAGCCATTATCAGAAAAATATCCAAACGTTGGATAATGAAATGTTGATGGCCAGAAAACAATTTGCTTATTAAAATAAACATGACTCTTAAAACTCATAAAATGAGGTTTTACTTCTAAATAATTTACTTCATAAATTTAAGTTATGGATATGAAATTTAGAAAGCTAATGTGGCCTTGAATCCTAAAGCCTAGATTATCTAGTTTAATTTGCTTTCTAAGTTGCTCAGTTTATAAAGAAAAATTTGGAGCAGATTTTTCTTTAGTGTCAATTTTGTAGTATGTAAAGAAATTTTAAAAGTTCTATTTCAGAGTTGAGATCAAATAACAGCAGCTGCACATCAGAATGTGATAAACATTACTTAGGTTAATATTAACTGTAGTACATTTTCCATATAAAATAGAGAGTATGTGATTTGTTTAAGATTGATACACAAAAAATGAAATCAAAATAAATTCTGATTTTTAAAAGTTTAAAAAGTACAACATTAAAGAACTAATAAATATACAAACAGAATCTCAGAATTAATCAGTAAAGATAAAAGGCTGTTTTTCAGTTATTTATATAGTTAAATATCCCTGCATGTGCATAGGGATCTCTCCTGTAGATAAATGCTCACAGATTTTTCTGTAATCATTTATGTAATTAATGTGGAAACAAACCACTTAGTTTGACAAATATACTCTTTTGACAGAATTTCTTTAAGGAAAAATCTTTGGCATTAGACATTAGATCTCCAGAAAGAATAGTGTACTTATCTGAATGTGAATATGTGTTTCATTCTTCTGTAACAAATGACAAATGCCTAAATATAAGACTGTATGTTAGTTAGTCATATAAGAATGAGATTTCAACGTTTTAAAAGAGCTTCAGTTCATACTTCACTTCTGCATTTATTTAATATAAATATGTTTCCTATAAACACCTTTCTTTAAAGTTCATGTTGATACTTTAGTCTAACCAGAGTTATCCTGATGTTGCCAGAAATATCTGCTATTATTGGTATATTTAATATATATTTTTAACTCCTAGACTGCAGTATATTTTTAAATAGTTCAAAGAGTTTCCAGATAAGTTCCAGAGATATTGCCCTGCTGGATTTATGTTATTTGTCATTTACTTTCATAGTCGTCATATTTTCAGCTTTCCAGCTATAATGCTAACACTATTTATTATTGTTATTGCTAATCTGAGCTTCTTTTATCTCTATTTACAGCATGAAAGACTCTCCAGGTAAGATTTTCAGAATTCATGCTTTTGTTAGAGCATGCATATCTCTCCTCTCACTCTCTCTCTCTCTCTCTCTCTCTCTTTATGTATTTATCTATCTATCTATCTATCTATCTCTATCTCTCTATCTCAGTATTCCATATGAATTACCTCTTCTTAACTGCTTGTGGAACTATAGGCAGGAGGCTATAAGTAGTCCTTGACTTACAACAGTTCATTTAGTGACTGTTCGAAGTTACAACGGCACTGAAAAAAGTGACCTATGACCTTTTTCACACTTACGACCTTTGTAGCATCCCCATGATCATGTGATCAAAATTCAGATGCTTGGCAACTGACTCATACTTATGACCATTGCTGTGTCCTAAAGTCAACCTTTTGACAAGCAAAATCAAGGGGGAAGCCAGATTCCCTTAACAACTGTGGCTTATCAACTGCGGTGATTCACTTAACAACTGTGGCAAGAAAGGTTGTAAAATGAGGCAAAACTCACTTAACAGATGTCTCACTTAACAACAGAAATTTTGAGCTCAGTTGGGGTCATAAGTTGAGGACTACCTGTATTTGTTTTCAAGACTACCATCTTTTATCTGACCAGTATGGTCACCTCTCATCTGGATTCCTTTGTCTTTCAAATATTATGTTCTTCTGTCACTTTTTGAATGAACGTTACTTTCTTTCACTTCTATACCTGTTAGGTTACAGGTAAATACTTTTAGTAGTTTGTTATTCTTTTGTCATTGCATTGGGTATCTCTTCTATAAGAACTTTTTTTTTTCTGAAGCTGTAAATGGTTTTGAAAGTAAATGAACCTGCTTTAAACCATATCTAACTTCAGGCTGGATTCAGCAAGTTCAAGCACTGGCACTAGTGATACCTATAGTGATCGACCCTCAGGCCGCACCAGTGCCTATACCAGAAGAGCCGCTCTCAGCAGCAGAACAGAAGATGACAGTAGCAAGGATTATAAAAAGGTGGGCCATTGCTGAAATTTTTCTTTTCTTTTTCTTTCATTTCGTTTGAAGCCTGCACTAGGCTTCGCTCATTATCTCAATAGCCACATGCCAAGGAGATCAGGTACAATGGGAGGCAGGTGATAAAGAGATTTAAATAGGGAATCAGAACATTAAGAGCTTATTTTCCTCTTAACCTTTCCCAATGCAAAACACAAAATATTTAGCATACCCACTTGGAGGTCTTCGGGAATTGCAAAAAGGATGTTGGCAGGCCATATCCAGCTCCCACACTACCCTTTTTGTATCACTAGATAAGATTATCTTGAGCCCTTCTTTAATTCCCGCTGTTTTCTTTTTATCAGTTAATACAAAGGAGTTTCGAATGTAGCTGGAAACCATTGGACAAGAAGCCAATAAAGTAATACAGATTTAAAGCCCCAATAAAACACAGAAATAGAAATATATCAAGAAAATGATGTTAAAGTCCAGCTTCAAACAAGTTTAATGAAGTGTCTGGACTGTATTACAAATAACTGTATTTGCATTCCTATGTTTGCCTTTTCCATGGAGTTGTTGACATTGATTCGGTTCCCTTTGTATGGAATAAGAAAATGTTGGTGTAAAATTTGAATATAATGTCTAATTTTTTATTGAACTTTCCAAGTTGCATTTGAGCATATATTTAGTTTACTTGGAGCATCAATAGCCAAAAATGGTATATGAAATAATGTGCAAATGATCACTTTAAACTGAATTTTATCTGGTAACATTTAAAGTGTGCTACTAGAAGTACTTTTAGGCCATGCTTTCATTCCCCATGAACGAAAAGGATGTGCCTGGAGTGATGCAGGGCTCTCGGGAAATTATGAAGTTACCTGAAGATATTGGCTGAAAATTAATTGAGCTGCAATAAAACTTGCTCTTCTAAAGGATCTGAAATAGCAAGTCTTGCAAACCATCATTCTCCAATATGTCACCATCGATTGTTCAGTAGATGGAATATTATCCAATACTGAGGTATAATTCCACTTTTGGTTGTTTTTTTTTCTGTTTAGCTCTATGAGAGTGCCCTGTCTGAAAATCAGAAACTGAAATCTAAACTGCAAGATGCCCAGGCGGAACTCGCAGATATTAAGTCAAAAATGGACAAACTAACTCAGGTGAAGAAACTCTAGGAAATCAGGGATGTACTGAAAAAAACAAGCAGTAAATTAAAAAAAAAGTTTATTATTGTCGATAGAATTAATAGTACCTGAAAAAACACTGATTGCAATAATCTATGTATGCTCTGGATTTCTAATAAATACTTGATTGTTGTTTTAATCAATACTGCAAAAATTATTACTTTGTAACAAAGTGTTTTGTTTGTTTGTTTTAAATAGCAGAAACAGGAGAAAACTTCAGATCGTTCAAGTATGCTTGAGATGGAAAAACGGGTATGTCTTTCCAGGTTTTCAGAATCTACTTGGATTGTATAACTATTTTGAAAACCAAACAGCAAAACAGAAAGATTATTCTTTTCCTAGCAAAAGATTCCAAAGCATCCAATTATTTTTGAATAATATCTGGCTCCTGAAGTTACTTATTGAATTCTCAAAATATTTCTGCACTGCATCTTAAGCTATTTGGCTGCTCTCTGTAAACTGTTTGGAAATGAAGGCAGCTGAAGAAATTGCTTTCCAGATTTCAGTCCTTTGTTCTATGTTAACAGCATGGTGTTCTGTCCGATTTTGTGGGAGCATCTTCTACCAACTCACCCTTCTATTCTCCCTTCCTATATGGTGTGACCAATGGTGAAGAAGGAAAAGAGGGACCATTTTTCCATTCTTGTCGCTTGACTAGAAGGGGAAACTGATAGAGCCCTAATAAATTTCACCTTGTCCAGAAAAGGTGGGGGAGGGGAAAAACTATCATTTCTTTGGCTAATTTGTGAACTTGTAAAAAAAATGTTTCAGCTTTTCACTGATACACCAGTTAAATTGTTAAAGAAAAGGTTCAGAGTATCACCAGTCCAGCAACCTGACTCATTGTTTTCTTTGGCTCTTTTTCTACCCTTATTCATAATTGCTAAGGATTTAGACATACTAGGAGCAGGCAGATGAATAGAGTAGAACTAAGGAGGAGAGCAGGTAGAATAAAATTAAGGGGAAAAAATCTCAGGTTCCTACTTTTTGGGGAGGGGGCAGATAGCTCAGGGTATCCATTGTGTAGAACCTGCCACAGGACACAGTAGCTAATTGGAGTGGAGGTGATTGTTTACAATGAAGTGAAATTCAACAAATGAATTTGACAATAACGCTTCTAGCAACAAAAGATGCAGTATCCTACTTGTAATGGAATACATGGTACAAAGGCTAGAAATTGCTTTCCTAATCGGTTTGGGGTGGGGGCCTGTCCTCAGAATAGGGCCTGTCTTCAAAAAATGGTAGCTGATACTTACGCTTGGACAATAAGCTCTCAGGCTAGCTTACTGATATTTTTATTAACTTTAAAGCACTTTATTTTTTAAAGAGTTCATTATAACTGTCTGGATTTTGCAGTATGATAAATCTAATATTATATATTAGACATAGCTCTCATTGTATGGCAGTTAATGCTATATAATAAATAGAGTATTTATTGATTTCATTTTGATTTTGAAAACCTGAAGTAAGAATAATTTGTTGTTTCGAAATTGTTAAAAATATGTTGAAGTACAGCATTAATATCTGATATTCCAATTACTTGAAACGGTTACTTTTAAGGATAATAGTTTGAAAAAACTTTTTCAGCATACAGGGAGTCCTCATTTAACAACTATTTAACAACAGCTCTGAAAATTTCAGTTATCACCTGAATTGAAACTTACAACCATCACTCCATCCCCAGTCACATGATCACAATTAGACTGTTTGGCAACGAGCTCACATTTACAACCAATTGCAGTGTCCCGCGGACACGTGATCACAATTTCTGCCTTTTTTCTTTTGCCAATTTTTGTTGGTTAAGCTGGATTTGCACCCTGGTGACTCGACTTATGACCAGAATTACTTGTCCTAATTGTGGTCGTAAGTCAATGACTACCTGTTGTTCAGATCTACAGGTAAAACATATGCTTAATATATGTTACATAATCATTATCAAGCCTAATCAGTAACAAAGTTCTGTTTCTTCCAAAGCCTGTCAGTACACAAGACTTTTAATAGTCTTGTAGTGTGCCTAATATCCAATCTTACCAAAATGACATGAAAACTCTATGGGCCATAAATTAATTCTATCCACCCCTTTCTTTTTTGCTGCTATTATCTGAAAAAAAGATGGGTGTTGGTTCTTGAGTCTGTCACTGGTATTGGTATTGTTTGCTATGGAATGGTATGTCCAGTGCATAGCTCCCATTATTTAAATAAAATATCTAGTTGTTTGGGGCAAGAATTTGGCCCTTTGTGGTGTCATTTTTGTTATCCAAGTACAAAAAACCTATCTGTCAGTGAGATGTGGAAATTTGATTTGGTCTGAGTGTGCAGTTATGTGAAGAAACAAATAGAATCAAAAATTGAAAGAATACAACTATTGTGTCTGTTCGAAGTTGGGGTTGAAAGAAACAAGAAAGGATAATGGGAATAAGAGTTGAGAAAGGGGAAGTATTATATGGCACAAACATTTTTGCCTTGGAGTAGGACTATATTGTGTTTGAAAACCCTTAAGCCTATGAGATTTCTTGTACTTTCTCAAAACTCATGAAAGATGATCACTGTGAAAATATTTCCTGAACAGGAAAAACGAGTCCTTGAACGGAAGCTTTCTGAAATGGAAGAAGAGATGAAGGTATGAAAATGTATCATTTATTTGCCATCTTCTAAATCCAGCAGCGTCTTTTAAATTGCCATGTAGGAATAGTATTAATCATAATTAAAATCTTATTTTTCAAATCTTTTAATTAAATTCACTCATTCAAAATAGCAGTGCTAGCTAACTGGTATCCTTATGCTTTTCTGGTTGAGTTGGAAGCATTTTCTAATATTTTTTTTCCAAACTTTGGTGCAATCTATTCTGCAGCATTTTTATCAAAACGTTGTTATCTGTGCCTGTATTGTGTTTAAACTTGGTTACTAAGGATTCCTTCCAATCCTTTCTAATACTGGCCTACTGATTCAACTGAATGTTAATTAAAAGTTGAAACAGTATTTTACTTGTAAAAGACTTTCCTCCTTGTAAGACAAATATTTTAGTCTGTCTTCTTATATTCCTTGCTCAAATGCCTTGCCTTTGGATATACCTGAATTCTTATGATTTATAAAAATGAAGCTTTTATTCCTATTTGATTGGTTTTTTTTAATATGGAGCACTGGGAAGGAGATAAGTTCATATTATCAAAAATGTTTTCCATATTTTTACTGGAAAAATGTTCCCTGGGAATGCAATAGGTCTGCTACTTGTAGAATTATAGATATGTATAAATTTAAGAAATAAATAAATAATAAATAAACAAGAAGCTGTTTCCAAAAACCAATGGTAGATGAAAGATTAAAATAAGCCTTAAATATTACTGTTTTAAGCATATATATTCAAAAGACTAATAAGAATTGCAGCTTTACGCCAAGATTTAGTGCTATTACATGGTAAATGAAATTTTTTGTCAATAATTTTAAGTCCATTAAATATAAATAATCATTCTGTGTATTTTGAAAGATAGATAAGTTACTAAGTAATATTTTGTGGTTTCTGCACCTAGATTAATGTTTCCCAGTTCTGGCAATTTTTAGATGTATGGCCTTCAACTCCCAGTATTCTTAACAATGGTCATGCCGACAGGAAAATTCTGGGTACTAAAGGCCACATGTCAGAAAATTGCTACTACACTTGGGAAACATTGACTTTGATTGTTATATGATCTTAAATACATATACACATACATATGCGTGTATGTGTGTGTATGCGTCTTAACATATATTGTTACTATGAATCTAAAGATATCCAGGGTCAGTATCTGCAATTATTAATATATAAATTTGGTACATATTAAAATATATGGGAATAATGTAGTTTGAACTTTTTAACCTAGCATCAATATATTAAAACTCACATCTCAAAAGTTTTGACACTTAACAGAGCCAGTATCCAATTTCCTTGCAAGAAATTCATTCTATCTTCTGAAATTATTACTAATAATATTTAGTTGAATTTCCTTTGCTACATGTATTTTCTCTATCCTTAATTACTGCATAAATTAAATGCACAATTGGTAATTATGTAAGAAAGTAATGAAGACTTATTTTGGATGAAGCATGATTCCAAAGTAAGGATCCCTACCTCAGATTTTATGTGAAATGGAATATCTGTGAGGATTCAGAGAGTTGGGAGGTTTCAGAGTTTGTTTTTTAGAATCACTTTTTAAAATTCCATGTCAATCAACCTCACCATAATTATAAAATGCTAATGTATACATTTAAATATTTGAAAAGTTCATAATCCACCTTTCAAAACAAATTTTCCCAGGGCAGCTTACAAAACTTTAAAAACAAATCTAAAATTTAAACTGAAAATATGCAAACTGAAACTAAAAGCATCATTAAAATGTAACTATAAAATAGTAGAAAGAACATAATTTATAAAGTTCTATTGCAGCAAAAAGTGTTAAAAAGTAGCAGCCATGTGACCTCATTTGAGGGACTTTTCATAAGAGCCGAGGTGGCGCAGTGGTTAGAGTGCAGTACTGCAGGCTACTTCAGCTGACTGCTAGCTGCAGTTCGGCAGTTCAAATCTCACCGGCTCAAGGTTGACTCAGCCTTCCATCCTTCCGAGGTGGGTAAAATGAGGACCCAGATTGTTGGGGGCAATATGCTGACTCTGTGAACCGCTTAGAGAGGGCTGTAAAGCACTGTAAAGCGGTATATAAGTCTAAGTGCTATTGCTATTGCTATAAAAGTCCTGTTCCAAGACTGCCCACTTAGTACTGTATATCTCAGCAAGGATGGTATCTTAAGCAAAGTCTCAGATTTAATCATGTGAATAGGAACGTGCAAAAACAGGCGTCTTTCCAATATATCATATCATATGTTCTGTTGGTTTCTTTGATGTCTCATGTTTTCTTCAGCTCAAGGCAGTTTATGTATGAATCTTCTTTATTTGTCCTAATAACCTATTAGGTGGACTGAGTTAAGAAAGAGCAACTGGCCAAATGTCATAATGGAAATTTGGTCTTCCCAGTCATAGGGCTGCACTTTAGTATGTACCTCCCACAGGTTCTCTACAGTTAAAATCTGTATGTTTGAATTGGGACCAGAAACAAACTCAGAGATGTTGAAGATGTTTTAGTAATAATGTGATAAATAACGTCCATGATTTGTATAACATGAAGCTATCAAAACTACCAAACAGAAGTCATGATGACAAAGGTTGTATGTTGTTCCTTTGCTGTCTTTAGAAATGTCTGCCTACCTTTCCACCTGTTTTCCAGCCAGTAGCTGTTGACAGAGGTGCACTTAATCTGTCACCCTCTCTCTTGTGGATGGGAAAAGTATCAAGGGATTTTATTTAAATACTGGATATGTCAGTCCTGGCTCTTCTCAAATGTATATCTACTTCAATCAGGTTTCTATTTTCTGAGACATTGGCATAAACTGAGGATTTTTTTCTTTAATTAGCCTGGAGGTTTCTATAAATAATCTTAAGAGGTCCAATCTTCATGAACCCTAGCTTTTGGAAATGTAGGAATCTTACACAGAATATCTTTATATAGAAACTTTTCTCAATCTTTATACTCTCTAAATGGCCATGTTAAAACATGTTGTTTTATAATGGAACCAGCTGCTCAAAAAACTACAGAAGCACATCAGTATTTTTTTTCAAAGATCACTCAAACTTTTAGATCCACCAAAACAAAACAATCCTGCATCCATTTCCTCCTCCAAAGGGGCTATTAAGGTAAAGGTAAGGGTGTCCCCATGGGTTTTACCTCACTAGTCGTGACCGACTTTAGTGGGTGGTGCTCATCTCCGTTTCTTAAACCAAAGAGCCAATGTTATCCGGAGACGTTTCTGCAATCAATTGGCCAGCATGACATCACGCCACTGCACAAAGCATACGGCTAAAGATGGAACGCTGTTATCTTCCCACATGCTTATATGCAGCACCTATTCATCTACTCGCATTTGCATGCTTTTGACTGCTAGGTTCGTGACAAGTGACAGGAGCTCACTCCGTCTCACAGCACTTAGGTCTCGAACTACCGAGCTGTAGACCTGATCCCAAAGGGGAAATTATTCCTGCATAATTCATTCTCCCTCCCTCC
>QLTV01004104.1:1591433-1677225 GCA_003457575.1 Thermophis baileyi | reverse complement strand
AGAGAGAGAGAGAGAGAGAGAGAGAGAGAGAGAGAGAGAGAGAGAGAGAGAGAGAGAGAGAGAGAGAAATACCTGTTCACTGCTAGACAGTAGATAAATTGCATAAGTAAAATAACACATAGCTCTTCCAAGAATTTTCTCAAATTTCTTAAAATCCAGTCATTCACTTTATCTGTAGCCTTCCCTTTCTTACACTTTTGTCAACCTTGCAAAGCCTCCCCCCCCACCCCAGCCCATCCATTTGAATCAGATGCTCAAACTATGATGATTAAGGAAATGGTCAATCTTTGTCTGGTCCCAGATTGACTTCTTTTTTTTTTTTTGCAGTCCATGGTAAACTTCTTCAAAATATATAAATGAAAGGATCCACAGTATTTTTTCTCAATCTCCCACTTTCACAGCTATACCTATCTATAGCATGTATAGTAATCTTACTGTTTAGCTCAGAGTTGAACCACAGATCTTGATAAAAGCCCTTCCTTGATTAAAAAAAAACATTTACATACAAATAAGAAAATCTGTATGTTATTTTTCTAACCCACTATTGTGGAGTCAGCCTTGATAGAAACAGCCTCACCAGTGCTGGATTCCTTTAAAGTGAGTAGATTCTATTAGCTTGTCAGTCAGGGGTTTTTTTGGGGGGGGGGGTGTGTTTTTTTGAGTTTCCCACCACCTGTAGAGAAAATAATTCAGGAATGATTTAAGGGAAAAGCAGGAATTAAATGCATTTTCAGAAACATTTTTGATTTGTTTGATGGATTGATTAATTTGGATCCCTTTCCTTCATCATGCCTTGCCAATTCAATTCAAAATATTGCCTCTCCTTTTTATGAGTAAGCCTTTATGGATTGCTTAATTTCAACATGTTTGCTTGACTGAGAAAAGAACTTGTACGTATTTTTTTATCCTATCATATGGCAATAGAAAGATACATTGAGTTATTAGTAGCCAATTGTGTATTTCTATTGGCAAGAGATCCCAAATAAATTTGTGTTTGTGGCTCCATCATAAGTAGCTAACAAATATTTCACCTCACTGATAAATGATCCCCTTTCTTTGGGGATCAGCTGTCAAAAGTGTTTCAGTACTCATCTTATCAAGCACTGTCATTTCTTTCAACAGAAGCCTGTCTATAGGAATTCTTGGGAGCTGAGTGGAGGCATATAGAAAGTATGCCTCCTTCGTTAAATATGTGCACAAGCAGTCCAATTTTGTAAACTATTAAGAATCCAAATCTCTGGCCCAAAGTACCTTACTCTTGAATGTCCTTGCCTAAGAATCACTTGGCATTTCTAAGCACACTTTACTAATACCACTTTTTTCATAGTCCAAATTGTTAATCAACTAAAATGACATTTTACATTTCAAAAATGAAGAAAATTTAACTCAACTTAACTTTTATTAGTTTATTTTGTGGAACACACAAGAAATTGAAAGCCATTGAAAACTGACAAAAGTCATTGAAAACCGGCAAATTTTTACTAAAAACATTTTCCACAAAGAAGTTTATGCCATTTTCTTCCCTACAGGTATGTGAAATATGAATTTAAATAATTTAAATAATAAAACCTAGTTTTTGAGCAACTTATCATTACTGTTACTACCGTGTTTCCCCGAAAATAAGACCCTGTCTTATATTTTTTTTGAACCCTGAAATAAGCGCTTGGCCTTATTGCCATGCACTCAAAAGCCCGATTGGGCTTATTATCAGGGGATGTCTTATTTGGGGGGAAACAGGGTAGTATGTTTGTACTCTATTATATGTAACAGAATATCTACCTAAACCAGACTCTTTGATCCATAACTGATTTGTCACACAAAAATGAGATATACATATTTGCTCTAAAGTGTTTAAAGTTAGTCAATTTCCTTTCAAAATTGAAAAAAAAAGACTATTCTTTTTCCAAATGTGATTAAGTTTGTTATTAAGATGAAAACTGGATGTTATAAAAAGGATAGAGGTTTATTAGTTATCTTACTTTGAGAGGTAAGTCTGAAGAGAGGTGCCCATAGTATTTTCTGTCTTATGCATCAAAATAACTTGACTAATTTGGGGTATTTTATGCCTTGTTATGGCTGAGAGCAAGGTATCATTTGTTGTTCTGTATCAGCCAGTGAAATCATTTTGGTCAATATATAATTTTCTGTTCTGCATATATCTGGGATGATTTCCCTCTTCTGTTTTAGGAAGGTAAAATACTCTTACATTGAGTAGGGAGAGTTGTCCATATGCTAAGCAAAAGCCATTTATATGAATACAGATTACTACTGTATACATTACTGTTTTTTTTCTTCTCCCCACTTTGCCTCCCCCCCCCCACCTCCAGTGGCTGGAATGTTCTGGGACACTCAGCACAGAAATGTTTTGATGCTCTATCTTGTCTTTGAAACAGGTTTTGACAGAGCTGAAGTCAGACAATCAGCGGCTGAAAGATGAGAATGGAGCACTCATCAGAGTCATCAGTAAACTTTCAAAGTAGCATATTGAACAAAGGATGGGCAGAAAGAGGAGACTTCTGTGCACAAGCTGCCAACCCTGCCACCGACTTCCGATCTTCCAGTTGAAAGAACTGCTGACAATTTAGCCATGGACCAGTTGGCAACATACACAGCTCCTTGCACTTGCTGGGCATTTTTATTTTGCACAGTGCTTACCCCACCCCTTTCTTCTAAAAGCATGCCTCACCACAAGTTTATTATTTTTACAATATTGAAGTAATTTATTCAAAGGGACAAAGAGTGATTGGCACTTTCTGAACTACTCAAACCATCTGCTGTAAACCCGATATGCATCCAACCTTAATCTGATGTAAAGAAGTATCTACTGTAATAAGTGATATAGAAGTGACAATAGTGTCGATCAAACATGTCTTAAGATACTGTCATGGAATAGGAATAGGGAATGAAATGGAATTACTCTTCCTTCTGGAATTTGGGAGTCTGCAGTCTGTGAAAAACTTGGCGGCTTATTTCTTTGGGAGTCTCATAATGGTGTCTTGCCTTGGGAATGCATGTTCTACATATCTCTCAGTACTTGACTGATTTATTTAATGTTAGATTTGAAATCAGTTTAATATTGGGGCCCAATAATTGTTTTCTCCTTTCCATCTTTCCTCAAGATGCTTCCTACTGGTTTTTTTTCATGGTTGCTTTCTCTAGGACTGTTTAATAGATGATTACACCTTATAACTGTCACATTCTTTGGTATTCTTTTTTTCCCCAAGAATTCTGGTGGAAGGACATCCAACAGCAAAAATTGCTTAGGGTGAATTTCCACTTGTATAAAATATCCATGCAGGATGTATCTCTGCACAAGATATCAGCATATCTTTTTATAAGCAAAATGATTCATTTACCAGTGAAGTAATAACATTGCATAAAAATCAGGGCAAATAAGTTGGATTTAAGATCATGTTCATTAGGTGCAAAGCTGAAAACACAAAAGTGTTCTCAGAGTTTAAAGTGGAAGAAGGCTGGTGGTTAGAGGTGCTTAGTCCTGTGCAAAATGCTGTCTCAAGTCTTGGTGGAAAACCTTTATAAAAATTATACTACTAATATTTGAGAAGTTTAATGCAATGTTTCATTTGCACAGTTGTAAACATAAATGCACTTGTCTTTAATATCAATAGTAAGATCAGTAGCACTCACACCCTGGTTTCTGGTCATACTGGAAATGAATGCATTAACTTTTATAGATTCTCAGAATACTAGCGGCTTCAGAGACTCTGCTTCTCTGGTTATAACAATGAGATTTCACTTCCAGCACTTAATATATTTTTCCAAATCCTGACCACTGCTTTTCTTTTCCTTCTTCCTTTGTATTCCAAAGCATGATGTCACATTTTGAAGCTATACTTTTTGGTCTGGATTTAGTCAGTTTTCACAACTGATTAAAACAGAGTCTTTGGGATTTAAGAAAAGCAGCTTATACATAGATACAAGTGAGCAGTAGTACTTCAGACCTTTTTGCCATCATTGCTCAATGGTGAACACAATATGGCTTTTTAAAATCTATTGTGGACTACTATAACAAAGAGGTGACTGATCTTTTCTCTTTCATCTTTTTGTTCAGTATTCTCATGTATTCTTCTAGCTTTTATTGGCTACAAAGAAATGCAGAATTCTGTTAAGAGTCAGGAGTTGACACCTATGAGCTGACTAATTCAGATATTGGTTGTCTGACGTAGTGATCAGTACATTCATAATACTTAGAGCTTTTTAATTTAGCTCTGAGGCTCTCAGCAGGACAGTTTTCTCTGTCCCCCTTTTTGGGAACTTTGGATATTATCCAGATTTCAAGGTGTGCCTAACAATTATATGTGCAAGTTAAATACATTTTGTCATTGTAATGAATTTAATTCATGATATTGCTTTTCTACTGCCTAACTTATTTCAGCCCCATAGAGGATTGCAGAGGGATATGAACAAAATAATTTTAGTTGGTCCTGTCAAACTCTACAATAAACAGTCATGGAAATGAAAAAAGAATCATTCTGCAAGAGTTCCTGCATAGTACTACTGTTATTTTATGCCTGGAATATAGTAACTTAAACCAACCTTAGTTTTAATATCCAGAAATCTAAGGACAAATATAAATAAGGCCTACTATGAAGAATTGTGCCCTATCTAGTCAAGAGTTGGAATTAGATTAAATTGAATTTTGCCTAGAATTGTCTGAGCTGATTAATCATGAAACAATCCAATATGCTCACCATAAAATATATTTTTTGCGGGGGTGGGGGGCAATGGGGTGAAAACAGATTATTCCTTAGGATGTCATTAAGATGAATGGCAACAATCAACATCTTAACATTTTAGGCCTAAATATATTTCTCTTATATTTTCAAGGATTTCAAACCACCTTCAAACTGTTAAATGAACCCATTTTTATCCTGAGGTAAAGAAAATCTTAATCCAGTTTTAAAAGCTGAAATATGAATGAGATTTGTTCCTTCTCTCAAAAAATGGTGAAAAGGAAAATCTTGAATGGAAGTTACTTATTTCATTTGAATTAAACAATATAACTACCAATTAAAGAACTAGTATATGTTTTAATATCTTATTTTAAAATTTTCATTTGAAACCAGGAAGTATTTTCAAGAAACTTCCTGATTTATTGAAGGGCTGAATGTGTGGATAGGCAAAAGACATATTCATGTTTAAATCAAATTATTTTAAGTTTTTTATATGATCAAGTAAACTTTCCTCAAGAATTCAGGCCAACTTGTTTTTAAAGGATATCAAGAACGAAAATATTACTCCCCTCACTGGTTATTGCTCTGACCCAATTAAGTTTAGATTTAGATGAATGTTCTATTTTAATTGTTCAGCCAGCTAAAATGTTCTCTGCATAAGCTGCAAATGATAGAGGAGAATGGTTGAAAGTTTAGCCTATGACATGAAAGCTTTCAAGCTTGTGGATGATAGAAGTTTTTATTTAAAATGGGAAATGAATGGTTCTGTTTTGGTTCTTGTTCCTGAAAGCTTTCACCAATGAATTTTTCCATCTCTAAGATTTTAAAAATCCTTGTGCAAGTGCTTTAAGAAGCATAAGAAGAAGCACAATTTTATTCCTTGCAAATGGGGAAGTTCAGTGGGATTTGTCTAGTAAGAATTAAATTTCATATGAAACTAGAGGTACTACATGTTAAAAGAATAAGGAAAACAAACATAAATAGGGAAGAAAGTCTTAATAGCCATTTAGTGATAGATTGGTTTACTTTACGAGAAGGCTCTCTTCCTAGTAATATGGAAAAACTGCTCATAGAACATAAAAGGATGAGGGAAAGACGGGTACGTAGGTGCAAGAACAAATATATATGAGTACATTTGAATTTAGAAAAGTTTGTTTAGTATTTATTTGTTTCTGTCCATATTGTTTTACTGTTAATGGAAACAATTCATGGATGAAATCTGGATGATCAGGGAGCATTAGATGAATCTAACTTGATCATTTTCCAATGCATATGCACTTGATTTTTACTATTGGAAGCTAGTGCAGAGTCATTGATATATCACTTTCTTCTTTTCTCTTAAGGGATGTTTATATTAATAATTACCATTTAAAACACTTATTCCCATGGAATAATTCAAAGTATAAGGCTAACCATGTTGCTATTTGCTGATAAAGCATTAAATATAAATTAAACACAACCCCTGGACTATCACTGATATATAAAGATTAAGGTTTGTTATTTCTTAGGACAAAACCCTTCAAATGTTCCTGAAATCTCAGCATCCCTCGCCATTGAACATGATGGTTGAGACTTCTGTAGTTCAGTAATTTCAGGAGCCTTCACTTCCCCCATTCCTGCTTTAGACTAAAGTTAACATTTGTCCCTAACTGAATGATATAAATGTAAAGAAAAATGTAAAGTATATATCCCTTCTGGGACATCTAATGTATTCCCCACCCGTAAAAATATTTTGTTATTGTGAAGAGCAAAATGTAGTCCTTTGCCCCCATTTAAACCTGATCCATTGGGTCATCAAGTTCTCCTTTCAAATTACTAGGATGCGAAAAGTAACCAAAACCTCCCCCAAATTGTGAAGAGTTTGAGGAAGAGTGCCCCAGTGTACAGTACATCAGGAAGACTTCCACAGTGTATATGCAGATGTGTCTCAACACATCCCTTTCAATTATTCTAGTGCTTACCAGAACCTAAAAATGAGCTTGTTTTGACAGGATTTTTCGCAAGCAAATTGAATGTCCTGTCACAAAGAATGTACTTCGTCCTTGTCCACTCTAATATATGCATTTTTATGAAGTCCCTCAGCTTTGGTACAAGAGGCTTCGTTTTCCCCATCTTTGACCTTCCAGCTCCACTCAGCCTGCTGCCATATTAGCTGACCTGGGAGAGAAGCTTCTGACTTAGGGATATTAAACATGGGAAACAGAAGGTCTGTATCTCAAAGGCAACTATTATATCTTTGTTTCAAGCTTTCAGTTTCCGAGGGCTTTTTCTTTGAATGGTGTGTTTCGATCACATTTATTCTGTGTTTGAAATCTTTTTGTGTGATTCTACTAGAGGCAGCATGTTCCAAGAAGAGTTTGTTTTTTTTTGTTTTTTTACCAAGATTACTTCTTAGCAAACTTACTGATAAATTCATCCATTCCCCAAGATTCCTTTATTTCTTGGGGCAAGTTGAACTCTGGGTGAATATAACTTTGTAGGTTCTTGAGCCAACAGAAGGGTTAAAATCCGCTGTGTATCTTTCCACTCCTGACTGTTTAGTATATAATATTGAGGAAAGTCAAAATCCCTTACTGTAAAAGCTATTCCTGAAAAAAGAACAGCATCCTACTGTTGGCTCATTAACTTCCCACATGCAAATATTCTACGTGTTATCTGTTTTAAAAAAATGTTTTACAGCTCTTTGTAAATAACTAATTGGAGAAAAGAGTGGCTTGTGTGTGAAGGAAGAGAATGTATTTTTATGCAACTTTTTTTGAGTGGCCTTCCAAATTTTGAGATGAATGCTTTTGTTTTCCTGATTGTTACATAGTATTGTAAGTATTATATGTTTGAAAGTTTGGGAATAATAGTCACATCTATAATGCTTGTAAACACAACAGTATTTATAAATGAATAAAACAAATGCTTTAACACTGTCCTAATGTCTTAACTAATGAAAACGTGTTTTCCTGCAGTTGACTTATTTCCATAATGATTTTCTCTCTTGATTCAAGTTTCCTCACCACTTCATATATTACTACTGCATTTGTTTGACTCTTAAGAAACAATGCCTAACATCATAGTGCTAAGCATAAACAGATGTAAAAATGAAGCAGCGGTATTGAGAATTTGTCTGAACAATGTGGTGAATCAAGTCAGACGAGGAATTCTGATAAGAGGAAGTTAAGCTTGTACAGAAGGGTTTCACATTGTGGTGAAGTACTGTAGACATATGAACATTCTGCCATGCTGTTTAAAATGACTTTCTGAGATACAGGATCTGTTTGCCCATTTCTTCCTGAAGTGACAAATGATAAATAAAACTATCTGCCTACAACTTGGTTCAATATGCAAATAGGGAATTTCAGACTCCGGGTCTCAGTATAGAGGCACTAATCTGTGGAGTTCTTGGTATTCTCTGAGCTTGGTGGTTTTCTTGCAGATCAGTGGTGGGTTGCTACTGGCTTTACAACCGGTTCGCTGAGTGCGCGCTTTGCTGCGCGTGCGTGCGTGCGCAGTTCAGAGGAAATAGAACTTCCGCGTTGCAAACTAGGCAAGGAGCACGGAAAACAGCTGCGGAGCGGCAATTCAATCTGCCGCCCCTGATCAGCTGGGCTTCGGAAGCAGAGATAAAGGTCAGTATAACCCAGGGCCGGGTGGGAAGGCGGGCCCACTTTCACAGATACAGAGAACCGGTTCTCTCTCGGCTTGGAGTCAGAGCTACTGGTTCTAAAGAACCCGTCCGAACCGGCAGCAACCCACCACTGTTGCAGATGTATCATTACTCAACTAGGCAACCTCATCAGTGCTAGAAGGGAATGGGGCTTGCTTTTTGTTTATGTACAAGTGGTTTTCCCTGTCAGTGTTGGTGAGAATACTAATTAGTGTACTTGGGAGAGGCACTAATCTATCAATTAACTTTTAAATACCAGAACCTTGATAGACATGAACACATGGCCCTGCTCCCTTGCTTCATTTATTTAGATAGGAAGGCATTTTTCTTCCTAGAGAGGCTGAGCCACTCATACAGTAGGACAGTGGTTCTCAACCTTTCTAATGGCACGATCCCCCCGCAACCCCCCTGCCGCCGCCGCGACCCGGATGCCGCCATTTGGGTTCTTTTACCCTCTGCGCATGCGCAAAGCATTCTGCGCATGCGCAGAGGGTAGAAGAACCCAAATGGCGGTGTCCGGGCTACCAGCTGTCCGGCGACCTGCAGCACGGCCGAACCGGGACCTTTTCACCCCTGCAGTGACGGTGGCACCAAAATGGCGGGCTAATGCACGCGGCGACCCCTGTGAAATGGTCGTTCGACCCCCAAAGGGGTCGCGACCCACAGGTTGAGAACCACTGCAGTAGGATGAAGAGCATGTTGCATTAAACCAGCTTAAAATTCTATAGAGAGTGGTTTGTTAGCACAGGAAGGAACTATTTTCTGCAGGATAGGAGGCAAGGAAAACCAGATGACTTTGGTGTCTTTATGTGCCATTGTGTCCCAACCTAATCAGAGATCGAAGCAGAGGTGGGTTCCTCCCGGTTCGTACTGGTTCTATAGAACCGGTAGCAAACCGCTGGTAACATCACTGATCCGGTTCTGCCGGTGCCGGTCCGTGGACACTGCCATCTTTTTTTTTTGGAATTTTATTTGGGGGGGGATTTTTTTACTATTTTCTTTTCTTATGCGCATGCGCAGAAGCCGAGTCCCCGGAACTGCGCATGCACCGCCATCTTGTTTTTGGCTCTCTTTTTTTGGAATTTTTTGCCACTGCGCATGCGCACGTGGGCACGCAAAGCACGCACACGGCGTGCAATGCACGCGCAGCTACGCAGCGCGGGAGGAAGTGAACCGGCAGCGAGGTAAGTTAGAACCCACCCCTGGATCGAAGCACTGTTCTATGAACTGCCATCACATACAGCAAAGCTCCCGTCTGACCAAAAGCTGCTGTCAGATGAATCAAAAGAAGGAGCTTCTTTTTTTTTCATATTCCTTATGGTGACTTTTTGTCCTTGCTTTATTAATAATTCTTGTAGACAATTGCTTTTTGTGGGGGAAGACATATAAATTTTATTAAATCCACAGGGGTGATTTTGTTTTAATGAGAATTGCTGAAGGAAAGCTACCATCAGCATTCCACATTGTTGGAAAAGAAATAATTCTTCTTAAACAGCACCCACCCAGGGTTTTAATGCAAGAGCAATTGTCATGGCTGCATCTCACCTATGGCAGCAATCTTGTACTAAAAATGGTATGTTTTATATAGAAGATATTAAAATGTGATATCAAAATGTTGGGATATTTTGGAGAAATCATTGTGTCACAGTAACTGACAGTACTACTGCATATAGCATGTAATTGGCTGGCAGATAGCTAAGGCAACTGAGATACTCATGTATTGGAAGTTGCATTCCCCACTTTTCTAGTCTGACAACACAGAGCATTTCCATCAAAACCAAGCAGGGTATTCTCAAACATCTCCATAAAATACATCAGTGATAAATTGTTTATTAGCTTGGTTCCAGAAGACAACATAAAGTATGTTTACTCTTGCTGATTCCAGGTCCCACAAAGCTCAGAATTCAATTGATGGCTACTTTGCTACAAGTGAAATAAAATCTAATTATTATGCAAACTAACAGTTGAAAAACCACACACAATGGAATTGTCATGGGGATACATTGCTCAATAAAGTGTTTAATACTGTGCATTTCCCCCAAATAGTTAGCTAATCATCCATATACACTACAAAAAGGTTTTTGTTTGGGGGTGCTAGTTTGTTTGTGCAAAATTTGAACCATAGCCTGCATTTGTTGCAGGTTAGTTTGTTAGCATTTTGGAAAGAGACTCCAACAGCAGGAATTACCCATGTTTCTTCTCTAGATAACAGGAGGAACATGACACTTTTTTATTGGAATCATTAGCCAGGTTTTAGAAAAATTACAGGTACAGCCACAATGTTCCACATGCCATTCTAATGCCTAAGAGCTATACCAGAGGGAATAATCAGGCCCAGTTTCAATTAGCAAAATAATCTGGAAAACAAATAACTTCTTGTACACAATTGTGCTTATGATTACAGAATAGCACAGGTTGGAAGGACCTCTGCTGTTGATATGTGAGAAATATGCCTTACTGCAATATTTCCCATTAGCTTCTAATTACTGCTCTTATCTTTCACGTTTCTCCACATAATTGTTAACCCCAAACCAGAAATTCATCACATATGTGTGCTCTGGAATGCCAGTGCCCCCACTGGTTGGCTGGTAATTTTTTTAAATTCACTGCAGTCAATGGAATGGCTTTTTTGTGCATGAAGCAGCAGGAAAATTTAAGGAAGTATATTGTGCATATGGCTTCCTGATCCAGGACAAAGAAAGTCCAATCATAGCAGCAGTGAGCCAACCCAGAAATGAGTCCAAATGGGTGCACATGCATTTGACTTGACAAAAGTGTTTTATTTTGAATCAGGTTCCAATCATTCTTCAGTAGACTACTTCTAAGGCTTCTAAGAAAACTCACCTCCTCCCATCTTCTAACTTAGAGATGATCCAGTTTCTCCCTTAATGACCTCAACATAAAGTGAGAATACTTCTATCACAACTCTCTAAGGAAGGCAAACCTGATGATACAGTAATTGGGAAGACAATTTGCAGTTTGACATGGAAGGTCTGCTTCACTGCTGAGGCCAATGAAGATTTGCAGTGATGTGCAAGTTTCATATACAAGTGCAAAATATTTGAGTATCCTACTGTGAAGAATCCATTTTTGCAGTGGGATGTGTGCCTCCCAATCGGATCCTTTTCTGGATTCTTCTTCCAAGAATTGGAAAAGGCG
This sequence comes from Thermophis baileyi, assembly GCA_003457575.1. Lineage (NCBI taxonomy): Eukaryota > Metazoa > Chordata > Lepidosauria > Squamata > Dipsadidae > Thermophis > Thermophis baileyi. Next base: position 1,665,717 of record QLTV01004104.1, on the reverse strand, counting down.
TGCAAAGCTTGGGTCTAAAGCAATAGTAATTATCTAGACTATAAAGTCTAGATCAATGGTTCCCAACATGGGGCCTACTCCCCACAGGGGGGCAATTTGATTTTTAATGGGGGCAATTGGAACCTTGTTTAAACCAAGTTAATGGCCTAGTAGGCGTGAGTAGGAGTTGACTTTTTGAATAGTAAGAATTATATGTCACGGGGAGGGGGCATCAGGATTTTAGAGATGCTTAGGTGGGGCATGGCAAAAAAAAGGTTGGGAACCACTGGTCTAGATAAAGCTTGGGTCTAAAGCAATACCGGTAGTAGTTATCTAAACTACATTCAAAGTGTATTTCTATGCATATTTTAATAGCCTGTGCAGCAACCTTTCAGGTTTGTAGTTTGATTCATCTATTGCACCTAGAGATCTAAGGTACATTTTGTCTAAATTGAAATAGGATTTGAAGTAAGACCTTTTTAATTTGGAGTTCTTATTTATGTCAATGCAAGTGTGATTGCTCCTATGTGAGGAATACATTTTCTAAGCACCTTTAACTGCAGAATTGGCAAGCTGATTTATTTATTTTAAATCAAGCACTTTAAAAATATAAAAGGCAAGCTATGTAGATATGAAAGGAAGTATTGTATAGAAATCCTGGTGGCCTTAGAAAGATTTCTTACACCGTATGATTGAGATTATATTAATCTGGTATTTCTCTAACCAACATGTTGTAGTTGTGTTGGACCCTGAACTCCAGTATTCTCAGCCCCAGAGCTAAAGAGAATTTGTCTTACAGGGATCGCAATTTTTAAAAGTCGTACAATGAGACAAAATCTCATGCAGCTGCCAAAATTGTTTATGATCCCTGTGACAATCAGTTTCTCGGTCTATTTATTCTGAATTCTAAGATCCAACAAGTGTGTGTCTACTTTTAAATAAACACAAAGAGCATCTAGATATTTCAGCTAATTTCTTTAATAAGGAGACGCATATCATTACAAAATAACAGGTTGACAATAAAGACAGAAACAGTCCACATGAGGATAGGGAAGGGACCATTAAAAGCAGCTTCCTGCAGGCTTAGGGGAGTTGAATCACGTTGCACCTGAAGTAGGGAAGGTAACTGGAGATGAAGACTCCAGTAAATTTAGTCAGTTTTGGAAGCTTCTACATCACAGAAGAAATATGGCTGGAATGGGAAGGAGCTGAGGCCCCACCCTACACCTGAGTATCAGATGTCTGAAGCCTTTTGTAACCTAGCCTGTGGTGGGTCATCATGACCATCTCTTCATACAGCTGCTCTATTTGGAAGTTGGGGTGCCATCATCTCCCTCTGCAGTTATGCCTTTAATAGCAGCCTCAAATGCTATTAGGTGGTCAAATAAGGATATGCTGATCTCTGTTCATAAATATAGTGCTAAAGGCACAAAAGCACCTGGCACTTTCAAGCAGGTGGGAAAAATCCCAGTTAGCACTGTATTTTTCTTCCTGAGCCATTTGCAACACTTCTGCACTGCTGCCATCACTGCTTAGATTTCTATAGTTCAAGTAGCATAAGAGGAGTAGGTCAGCAGTCCCTGATGACCAAATACGCTGTCTTAATCAAAACTGCCTTGAGGATCTTCAGGGACTTTATTAATGCTGCACCACTTTAAACACTAGCCTGTTTCTCTCAGGATTGAGTCCTTGGTCCTCTTATCCATAAACAACCAGTTATAAAATCACAGGAAGTAGAGGCCTGTTTGCCATACACTCCTTAAGTACAGAAATGATTTTAGTTAAATTATGCTAGGTAGCCATTCTGAAAATTCTAGCTAAAAAGTGCTACCTTCATCACTTAATTCTTGACCTGCTCACCAATCTTTCCTCAATTTGAAGCTGGGCAATACATAATCATTTGCACCAAAGTGCAAAGTCCATGTACACAAAACATGGTTGCATCAATTGTGTTTGTCTCTTAACCACTAAGAATTATGGTTTTGCGTCTTACTGAAAAAGGCAGCCACTATTTTAGGCAGAAAGGCTGTGCAAGCTTTGAAAATAATTTATTTACAGTTCACTTTAATGAACTGACACCTTAAAGCAGTAGTATCTTTTTCTCAGTATTCCAACAAAGACTTGAAAAAGAGGAGGCTGCTTAGTAAGAGAATTGCAGCAGTGGTGTGAGATCTGAAGCATTTCTTCCAAATAATTTTGAAAGCATGTGTTTTATACTCTGTTGCCAGGCATAAAGTGACAAACAGTCAAACTGCTAGTATTTGCCAAATAGCTCTATTTTTTTCAAGCTAAAAGGAAAGAGCTCCAATGTCAGTTATTGCTTCTCTATTCTGGAAAAGTGTCCAGCATTTAAATTTCCCCCAACATGCCAGAGCAACCCCGTGAGAAATTCAAATGGTGGTCAGCCTCCCAGGTATAGCCACTGCTATCCTAATAATTCTTGCCAAGAGGAACAGCCAAAATAGGTTATGGGCACTGAATAGACCTGCCAGATGATCCAGTTCCCAAGTCTGCCACCAGAGCCCCTACACACAGGCTAAGAAAAGGCTTCAGACCAATGCCATTCATAGCCTAACAAGGTCAGACCCCAGGCAGGGCCTCAGCCTCAAGCCAGCCTTATCACTCATCAGTGACCCTAGTGGTTAACATAACAGTTGGACAGCAAGACAGACAAAGAAAGCAGGGACAGAGAAGCAGAGAGAGCAAGGATCACTTGTTAGCCAATCCCCGTTTTAGGATCCTGGCAGCCTGTGATCTAATATGGCTTCTAAAATTTGCTTCAACAGTAGAGGCTTCAACACCACACAGAACATTGAAGCTGCAATGTTGTGGCTATCTGAGCATAGTAAAAATGCCACCAGTTTTGCAAATATTAATTATACAAGACACTGATGAAACTTACTGCCATCTTGGTGTTATATCTTATCCCACCCCTCCCTGCTTTCACCGAGTATATATTTTAATGGATCAAGCATGCTTTGTTGCTTTTTTTTTGTTTTAAAAAATTATTACTTTTTATTGAAAATAAATGTATGTTGTTACGACCATTCTCTCTGATTTTTTTTTTTTTACAATCCCCATCTATTGCGTTAGGTAAAATAAATTCATTCACACCACATTTTAAAAATAATTCTGTAGTCTGGCTGTATTTCTAGAAAACGAGTGATAATCCACATATTGTACGAGTTCTGCTTTTGCATGCTTTTACTTAAATACTGTGCTAGTTGTCATGCATCATTTATAAGAAGGTTGTGTTTATGTTAACAGATCTCTATAATCATTTTATACAGAAATACACACAAATGATGGAATTTGAATGAGGCTTAGATGGCTTAATTGATTCGTTTTCTCAACCTTTTTATACAGAAAAGGAACTCAACAAAATATATTATACTGACTGTTAAACCATTTTAAACCATTGAAATAGAAGCTGTAATTCAATAAAAGGGTATGTTTCGATTTATTAGTACTAATATTTCCAGTACCCTGCTTTCAGATAGGGCAGCCTGGGTGGTTAGCAGAAGGAACCAAAGCAGGTTTGCATGATGAAGTTGCCATTTTGTCATATGAACCATTAAAAATGGAAGATACTCAGATGTTTATTCTAAGCTAGTGAGAGTACAGCAGCCTTCTTGCACCTCACAGTGATATCTTCTTTCCAATGTTCAGCTAGATTCAATCAAACTGGCTGGATATACCTTTTAACATGAATTGCTATGTGCATCCAATATATTATCAACTAGCCAAAACTATCAGAGCCATTGCTTTCAGCACTTTTTTTTTTTTTTTTTTTGGTCTTTCTTCTGGCAGTTTCTGTGTAGAAGTAACAATGCAGAAGTATCAATCAAATGTGAAGTAACAATGTGAGTAGAAGACCTATCCTGGGGTATAAGCACCAATGCAGTTAAACAGTTCAGGTAGCCATCCGTTTTGTAGTGTGAATGAAGGAGTGATTTATAATGGATACAGCTTATAAGTACAAACTATCAAGCCAGAAAGGGATATTAAGTTTGAGGGCTCTATAAAAAGTGTTCATTTCAGGTCAGACCAGAGTTACATATCAACACATTTAAATGGCACATGTTTGCTAGCACTGGAATGAACACATCTGCCTTTAAATAATGACCTCTTGAAAAGCATCTAAGAAATGAATTCATGCCAGAATGATGAGGATGGGGATATTTTTGCAACTCAGAGCAAACATTACACCAGAGGTCTTCAAACTTGGCAACTTTAAGACTTGTGGACTTCAATTCCCAGAATTCTCCAGCCAGCATAGCTGGCTGGAGAATTCTGGGAGTTGAAGTCCACAAGTCTTAAAGTTGCCAAGTTTGGGGACCCCTGCATTACACTCATACAATGGAGGATGCAAAACTAGAACTGATCCCACATTCTGTAGCTGTGGAAAGGATTCTGCAGTCCAACTGGTGATAAAAAGGAAAGACAAAAGGACTATTGTCTCTGGACACAATATTTTAGTTCAGTATTTCTTAAACTTGGCAACTTGAAGATGTGTGGACTTCCACTGCCAGAATGTTTTGAGTGGAAGTCCATGCATCTTCCAAGTTGCCAAGTTTGAGAATCACTGTTCTAATTGATCACAGCAAAAATAAGAATTTGTCTGTCAGACCCTATCCAAACTATAGGCATCTCTAAGGGGCACTGCTTCCATCCCCCATACACAGCAGTTTTAAAGAGATGATGGCTAATTTCAATTCTGCTTACCCTGAAAAGCAAAAAACCCAACAATAATATGATCAGCAAAATTTACCCTTCCTTCTTCCAGCTAACCTTAGATATGGTATGACAACAATTCCCTCAATGGTTTATAATCCCACCAGGAAAAATACCTTACTTGACAAACTTTTGCTTTTAGTGGAAAGAGATTCATTCTTTTCTCATTAGAACAGTCTCACCTTACAGTAGTTCTATTCTCAAGATCAGTGAAGATGCAGGTCTAAAATTTAAAAACCAAAACTCATGTTTGATTTCAGAACTCCACTAGTATGCATTAATGATGCTTGAAATCTTATATCCTTGCCAGCTGGCAGTATTTAAAGCTAAGAGGCACAATAAAGGAATTGGGAAAAGGTTTCACTTACCCCTTTTCTTTGTAGAACACGCTTGCATCAAACGTATTTGCACAGAAAAGTGTCATTAAGTCTAATTTTTCTGATTAAGCATATAAACAATTACATACGCTTCTTCAGAGCCAGTGTTGAACAATTTCAATACTCCCTTTGTGTAGTTAGGGCCAAAGCTCCAAGTGTGATAGCTCACCAATGCACCCAGTGAACCAAGGTAAAATCACAGCCATTTAGATGTAATTAAACAAGGAAGGGAATTTGGGGAGAGCATACAGAGAGCTTTCAACTGTCTTCTCTCTTTACTTGGATATACCAAGGCAGCTTATTTTGAAGCATTTAAGCAGGTGGTAATGTTTCTCCCTCCTCACTAGTTGTACAGTGAGTTAATCAGGTGAAAATGGGTAGAAAAGAAGAAAAAATGCCTACAACATATTGAATGAAATGCTTTAAGAACTAGAATCAACTGTCTTAACTCACATTTTCATCTGTATCGATCTGTCTATCCTTTGCATTAGTTCTTATCTTTTGAAAGAAAGAGATCTCACACAGGAAACTCAAAAATCCTTCTGGCTTCACTTTCAGGCATGGGTTCTTCGTTTGATTTGTTTACATTTTAGGTAGAAGTGGAACAAGCAGGCCTGTGGTTACTTTGGTCCTTATTTGCAGTCTACATGATGCAGCAATGATAAAGATGTTCTCACTCTTAATTGGAAAGTTTTTTTATATTCTAACTTAAGAGGGGATGAGAAACAAATTATTCTTTGAATATATAGCACTACTCGGTGAGGAACCAGAATGGAATGCTTTTTGTATTATCAAACTGCTTTTTGTTAGGCCCTTACAGGGAACACAACTAGCACAAAGACAAAGCAACTAATATCCTTGAAGGCAATGCTGACAGATAGTTAAAGTTAGAATTTAGGACCAGATGCAAGACGAATAGGTACAGCCAGAAAAAACTGCTGAATACACAGGAAGCTTAGATTTCCTATTTGTCGCTCCTCTTAAAACTGTCTGATTTAAAAATCTGTTCCTATTTTATCTATACTTACACAACTACTAGTCAGATACAAGTCTGAGCTCTGCTCACTCAGCCTCTTAACTGGAAACCATTCTTTTACTTCTATCAACCCCAATCAGATATTCCCGTGTGACATTCCAGACAAAAGCAATTCAGTGGTCACCGATAGCAAAACTACTCTCTCAAACTTTTCCAGACTCATGGCTTTGATATTTCACCCTCTTTTCATTAACTCTAATTCAATATTAAACTCTAAAAAGCAGCTTTTATTTGAAAATCTTACTTCCTAGCCCCCATTTAACCTCCTTCCACTACCATCAGTCTGAAAAGGTATCTGTATCTGGCACTACATAAAAACAGGGGCAGGTTTTTTTTTTTGTCTTCAGAAATCAGTGCAAGCACTAGGTAACAAAGATAATATGGCTTGACTTTCTGGGATTAGCAAAAAGAAATCATGAATGCTTTGGCAGCCAGACAAGAGAAGAAGGCCCTGCTGCTTTTGATATATCTTTGGTCTTTTGGTTGGAATGGATTCACTTTCCCACTAATTTCTGGCTTTGCTCCCTTAATTAAATGTGACTGGGGGTGGGTGGGGGGAGTCTCCAACCGATGGTACTTATTTTTTCTAAATTAAACTTCCTTAAGATACTTATTGCACTGTGCTGGCCACTAGATGGACCTTCCTGCTGTTTCTAACCCATCACCTATCTAAAAGTTCCTGCTCTCCAGCATTAGAAAAACACACAGTCCTCAGTCTCAAGCATTTTCTTCACATCCTTTAAGGTCCAAATTCATAAAAAAAAAACATTCTCCACCAATCAATCTGCAGCACAGAACAGATTTAGTCTACTGTGGTTTTAAAAGAAGAATGGCAGTAACAAGGCATGATAGCAAATGTTTGCAAATCAACCCAGGCCTATCATTTTTATCCGATTTACAAAGCTGCCTGAGACACTTGACATAGCTTTTTTCTGATGCATCTAAGCTTGGCACTGCTACCAATAAGATGACTATCTTAGAAAGAGTGAAATTTTCACATAAATTGATTGCTTGTGAAGCCTAGAATAAATATCCCATGATGTTTGGCTTTTTTTCCCCCCAAGAAAAAGTACGTTTTTGTACTCTGCCTTCCACAGAAGCATTCATTTTTAGATTTCATGCTCCAATGATCTTCTGGTACCACTCCATTGTTCTAATTAAGAACAAAACATTCAAAGGTTAACAGAAGACCCACTATATTAGATAGCTATTACAGGGCAATTATCATTTGTCAACTTGTATGCCCCAAACCATAGTCCTCTCATTACAGAGAATTAATCCACCAGCCATCCACATCTTCGGAGATGTCCCAGTGCCAGTATTGCTTTTCCTGAATATTCCTGATAGATGGCTCATGGCCAAACCTCACTGAACACCGTTTTGCAGGAGTGCCTTTTCATACACCTTGCTTCTTCTTTTTTTCTTTTTTCCCCCCAAAAGCAAGCACAGTGTATCTCGTCATCTCACATTTTCAGGCTCTGGTATCATCCTGTAGCACAAGGTCTCATTTAAGGAGGACACTCCCAAAACAAGCAAAAGCAAAGCTGTTTTGTGCTGTTATTTGTGGTGGTCTCAGGAAGACCCAAGTAAAAAGCTTGCTGTACACTTGAAGAGAATAGCACAGAGAGATGGTGGAACATGCAGCAAACCAACTACTTGGAAGAATATGAAAAGAAGGAACCACCATGCTTTTAAACCACTTCCTCCTGGATACTCTTGAGTTCACCCGGATTCCCTTGCAGCCATCAAAGAAAGAGTGTTGCAGCTTAGAAAAGAGAACAAAAACTAAATGTTGCCTAACTGAGGTATTGATAGCTCTGGATCACTTTGAATGTTCATTAGGTGATGTTGGAAAATGGAGCTGCCTATTTGTTTTTCCCAAGAGCTGCATCCACCTCTTCTTCAGGTTTCAAGGAGTGCCATTGGGCAATGGGGCGGCGAGGGTTGGCGAGCATGTCAGACCAGTGCCTGAGCTCGGTGCCTGAGGCATTGTTGCCAACAAAGACTTTTCCAATGGCTTCGTTCTTTCCCAACTTGTCATAATCCAGGACAGTAATTACAACTTGCACTTTCTGGAGAGAAGCAAGAAAACAGAGATCGTTAGTAAGGCCAAATTAACAAAATAACAGAACAACAGAGTTGGAAGGGACCTTGGAAGCCTTCTAGTCCAACCCCTTGCTCAAGCAGGAGTTCCTATACCATTTCAGACAAATGATTGTCTAATCTCTTAAAAATCTCCAGTGATGGAGCACTTGCAACTTCTGGAGGCAAGCCATTCCACTGATTAATTGTTCTAACTGTCGGGAAATTTATCCTTCTTTCTAGGTTGCTTCTCTCCTCTCTAGGTTGCTTTTCATCCATTGCTTCTTGTCCTGCCTTCAGGAGCTTTGGAGAATAGATTGACCCCCTGTTTTTTGTGGCAGCCCTTTAGATATTGGAACACTGCTACCATGTCACCCCTATTCCTTTTCATTAAACTAGACATACCCAATTCCTGCAATCGTTCTTCATATGTTTTAGTCTTCAGTCCCCTAATCATCTTTATTGCTCTTCTCTGCACTCTTTCTAGAGTCTCAACATCTTTTTTAGATAGACCAAAACTGGATGCAATATTCTAAATGGGGTCTTATCAAGGCAATATAGAGTGGTATTAACACTTCATGTGATTTTAATTCTATCCCTTTATTAATGCAGCCTAGGACTGCGTTGGCTTTTTCGGCAGCTGCACACACTGCTGGCTACTAAGATCTATGAGATAATTCATGGGCAAAAAGGAGAGGATCTCGAAAATATACTTTAGTATTTTCTCTGTTGCAGCTGGTGCTAGAAAACATGTGTCTGTTCATCCAGATTTTTTCATGAATTGATGCTGCTTTATTCCTGGTTGCTGCTGCTGTTCTGGTTTTAATATTTTAATCTGTTGGTTTAATATTATCATTCTAGTCACTTGCTCTGATTTTATTATTTTAATCTTATTTTGTACCCCACACTAGAGTTATGACCATAATAAAAAAGTGAATAATACATGTTATAGTTCATTTACTAAATTAATACAATTAAATATTTAGAGCATTCAGAAAATCTCCAATGAGAAGATTTAAGTAGAAAGAATTCTTCATATAAATATCATTTCTGGCTGAAGCTAGGCCAATGTTTCTCCAAAGAGAAAAGAAGTACTATTTTCATGATAAAGCTAGGTTCTGTTACATGCTGATTTTCCAAGTTCAGATTTAAATCCAAGAGGAACCTCTACACTCTGTGTGTGTGTGTGTGTGTGTGTGTGTGTGTGTGAGAGAGAGAGAGAGAGAGAGAGAGAGAGAGAGATATGTATTGTAGGAATTGTTAATATGATTGACAACATCAGCAAAGATGTTTGGCTAAGGGCTTCAATAGCTAGCCAACTAATCAGCTTCCTTGCCTGCCTACCTGTCCTTTATAAAAACTTAAGCCTTCCCAATCTGAGTCCTCTGATTTGGTAAGACTATTAATTCTCCAGATTCCCAACCAGCATGACCACAAACTTGGACATAACCAAGTGGAAAATTTTAAATCAGACATGCAATATACAGTTTCCCTTCCTTGGTCCCAGTGCAGTAGCGGCTTCAGAAAGATACATAAATTAAACTTATATCTTTACAATATTTCTATCCTATTGAGCTCCACAAAAGATCTGTCTGATACAACAGAATATTGTATAAGGATCAGTGGATTCATGTTCAACCCTCCCCAGCCCTCTGCTGAAAAGTTCCCTGTATAACCTTATTGCAAGTAAACTTTTATTAAAGGGGCATAAAGGGAGAAGAAGGAATAAGGAGAAAGGGAATCAAGAACTGCTCCAAACACACATCCTCTAGATATGTCAGATTACAACATCTCCATCCAGCATGGCCAACTACTCTGAATGATGTCATGGCCATGATGATAAGTTACTCAAGATACTGGGGAGACAGCTGCATTTGAACCCATTTCCCTTCCAAGGTTCAACCATCATTGATGGACAACTGCCTGTGTCAGTATGGATCTGCCTCTTGCGCTTTGTGAAGCAGTGGGAGACAATGGAGAAATATGTCAACTCAACATTTTCTGGGAGCTGCCTGCATCATCCCACACCCTCAAATGAGAAACATGGGAACCTGTATCTGCTCAAAGGGAATCTCAAAGCTGAAAGATTCATTGAAATAGGGGTTCAGGGTCTTCTTCTTGACTGTAGTCTTCTTCTTCTTAAGCCTTTTGCCATTCTGCAGCAGATGAATTTTCACATAAGGATCTGAAACATAAGAATATACAATCAAAACTAGATAAATACATAGACAAGCCACTCAAAAATATAGACAAAACCAGAACAGGCTATCCAGAAATTAGATGTCAGATACAAAGTGAACGAAAGGACAATTTCCCGTTCCCCAAATATTTGAACCAGAGGTCACTCTATGAAACTGAATCCTTCAAGAATCAGAATAAAGATTTTTTTTAATGGAATATATTATTGGACTTTGTAATTTGCTACCACAAGATGTAATGCTGGCTGCCAGCTTGGCTGACTTTCAAAAGGGTTGGACCAATTCATGGAAGTCATGGGTATTCATGGCTGTTAACCTTGATGGCAGAATGACTGCCTATGAAGCCTTCTGCTGGGACACTTGTTGTGTAGTTAGTTTGTTACTGTGAGAAAAGATTACTGGAGTAGATGGATCAGAGTTTTGATCCAGGAGGGCACTGTTTCTGTTCTTACATTTTCTGCAAGATTCTGATATAATGATATATTTTTCCATCAAGGCTTCAGTACATTTGCACTGTACAACTTGTTCTCTAGATTTCCAGAGAAGCCCTATCTATCTATCTATCTATCTATCTATCTATCTATCTATCTATCTATCTATCTATCTATCTATCTATCTATCTATCTATCTATCTATCTATCTATCTATCTATCTATCTATCTATCTATCTATCTATCTATCTATCTAGCCTATTTACTGATGCTGTTACTTAGTTTGGGTAATGAAAAGTCTGCAAGAAAACAACCAAGAGAGTGGATTTTTGCCCTGTCTTGCCCCAGTTCCTTATTTTTTTCAGTTTTTTCCTTGCTTTAATCCAGGGTAGTGTTTTATTTCTTTCCTACTTTGTCAGAACTTTGCTTTATTTCTTTTCAAAACAATCTTTCTACTTAAAAATCTTTTCCTTTTATCTTGCTTTGCATGAATACTGGAAAGCAGAAAAGAAATAATGTAAACTTCGTTAACATGAATTTTTAAATCACAGAAAACAAAAGGTCCTATTGCTTCTTCCAAACCCATGATTGCAATATCCTCTAAGAATTCATATAGTGAGTCACCAGACCACACACATAGTTAGCTTAAATATGTTTTTATTTTATATTTGGATAATTATTCAAGTTTGAAATCAGAAAAAAAAGTCACATAGCAGCTATCAGGATTCAGTATAATAAAGCAGTACTTTTCCTTATGTTATTTTTTTAAAATAAATGTAGAAAAACAGTCCATTTTCCTTACAGGTACAAAAGGGATTTCAGTGGTCAGAGATTAAGGCCATGTGATTCATAGAAAGACTATAGAGAACAGGGCGTTCAAGGACTGTCCATTGTATGGACAAAGTTTTTGAGTCACCATTCAATAGATTCAGGAAAAAAGAACCTCAGGTTTGTTCTTACATTCAGAACCAGCCTTTCTGTACTTAGTTGCCAAACATCTGAAGTGAGCTTTTCCTTGCATATTCTATAATTTTAAACTATAGTTTTGCTGAGAGTTACTTCTAGTTTATTATGAGAACTCTGCCTTGGTAATGAAATAGTATCTTTGCGTGTTCAAAAAGGAGAAAGTAATCTTACAACTCCATGTTTTATTCCTGAAATAGGAATGAGGACTATGAGAAGAGCTCATATCTGACCGCCTTTAACAAGAAGCAATTTTCCAATACTGGAAGGACTGTCAACAAGGAAGAGGGTGTGGGTGATGTTCAAAGGTAGAACAAGAAGCAGTGGATAGATTATATAGGGCAGTGATGGCAAACCTTTTTTCCCTCGGGTGCCTAAAGCGTGCGTGTGCACGCTATCGCACGCGCGCGCATGCCCACACCCATAATTTAATGCCCCCCTTGCCCCACCCCTGTGCATGCGCGCATGGTCCCCCGCACTGCCCTGCCCCCCATGCATGCGTGCACGACCCTCCCCTCCACCATTTCCCGACTTCCGGTGGGCCCGTTAGACTCGTTTTTTGCCCTCCCCAGGCTCCAGAGGCTTTCTTGGAGCCTGGGGAGGGTGAAAAAGGCCTCCCCCGCATCCCCCGGAGGCCTCCGCACAAGCCAAAAATCAGCTGGCCGGCACGCACATGCGCGCTGGAGCTGAGCTAGGGCAACGGCTCGCGTCCCAGCAGATATGGCTCCGTGTGCCACCTGTGGCACACGTGCCATAGGTTCACCATCACGGATATAGGGAGTCTGCGATAGCTATTAAGAGGAGTGGAACAACTTGTCCCTGGCATTGTGGGCATTCCAGCACTGGAGGTTTGCAAGCAAATGTTGGACAACTATTTCTCTGAGATGGTATAAAGTTTCTTGTTCCAGTGGAGGCATTGGACCAGAAGACCCATGAGTCTATGAGTAAAATGCATTCTATTGGGACTTACATTAAAAAATATTCAGAAGTTGTAGCAAGTTGACTGGTATTTTATGCTTTTTATTTTAAGTATTTTAGATAGTATCTTATGATGCCTACATGGAAACCTCTATACTGATTGCCAATTGCTTACCAAGCATGGTTTAATATATTTGTATTTATTTTAAAGTCATCAATGGATTAAAGTTTGATTATCTAAAAGACTATCTCCTTGCAATGAAACTGTTGATGGTTAAGATCTGCAGGAAAATTCTTCTGAAAATATCTGAGGCCCATCTTTGTGGCATACTAATTTGATGCATTTGCAGGCTATCAAATGTACATTTGGGGGAATCACATTTGTTCTGTGGTCTCCCAGCTTTTAAAACATCTGACCAGAATGATTTAAAAAATAGATAATACTGTATGTGTAGCTAAGGGTTGGCATATTACACTGTTGGTGTTCTCCAAGCTTGGTTTTTGGCTTCCAGATGTTTCATTAACATATTAGTTAACTTTACTATTGTAAGAGGTTTGGAGAAATGAAGTTGATTGGTTTGGTAGGGTTGTATATCCTTCTGTCTTGCCTACTCTGAATGTGCTTGGATTCTTTCTCTTGTTGAGAAAATTACAATAAAGAACTGGAGGTGTAATTTAAAATACAAATGGACAAGAAGCTCCAGTGGTACTGCTACCTTCCCTTCCCATTCAGCCTTTTGCCCACATTCATTGTATACCTTGGAATCTAGCTGCTATTCATGAAGATTCTCCGGCAAGCACATGGGCTGATGACTGTTTTCATGTCAAAAAAATTAAAGAAGCTTTGAACTCAAAAGATTTTGCAAAAGAAAGTAAGCATATTATCTAGTCTACAAAGATACACAGACAAACACTAGATGGCAAATAGTATTTGAGGTTTCTGTATCTCTGTTGCTCTCTAATGGTCTTTTTGACTACAGAATTCTTGAAGGAGAACTATTTGTTTGTATTGACAGATATCTGAATAGCTCAGAGGTGTCATCTAGTGGGTATGTTGTTGATCTTCACTCACCAGAAAGTCCTCCAACATCCATCTTTTTCAAATTCTTGGCCTCCAGTATGCAGACAGTCAATTTCCCAGCAGTGGGTACATATCGTAATGAGATACAGATGTCTCCCAGTTTCTCTGGCTGTTGAGGGAAATTGGGAAAACAATGAACTCAAAGTTCCTACTGTGTCTCATGAATTATCTGTGCCTACGATAGAAAGAAATATATCTATCTTATTTGTAATGTGTTGTTTTTGGGCAGTTTTTATATGTGGGAGACCAGCAGTCTACTGTTAATTCTGTTATTCTTCCTTTGGCTGGAAAAGTGAATCTCCCTGTGCCAGGTGCAAAGGATACATAGGATTACTTAGTTTCCCAAAAATGCTCTAGAAACAGATGGCTTTTTAGATATCATCATCGCTGCTTGTCCTTGATCACACTGACTGGGGCTAATGAGAGCTGTAGCACAAAACATATTATATAAAGTTGTTAGTTTTGGAGGACAACTTCCCCTACAAAGTAGATAGCGCTGCATTTTAAATCCAAAGCCTTGTTCTACAAACAAGGCAATAAGCCAGAACTGGGTTTTATGGTTGGGCCCATCACTTTCCTAACAGCTTAACAGCAGAGAGATAAGATGCAGACTGGTTAGAGATCAAGCACGGTTTAACTGCCCAAGCATGGGAAGTTCTGACTAGCAGGGATTTTTGTTTCTAAATTTGGTTATCTGTAACTTTTCCCAAGACCACGAGACTGTCACAAACTTTACCACCTCTAGGTTCTTTGTAGAGAAGGTTAAATCCACATTTCACAACTGAAACTCAAACAGCAAGTGAAGAAAACACTTACCTCCTCTTTTTCTGCACTCTCTAGGTCCCTCCATTCTTCAATGGGTTGTCCTAAGTCCACAGTATTCATGGGTACCTTGACTTCCCCAATGATATCATGCTTAGAAAATCGGTCAAAGTCATAGATGGCCATCACCAAAGTCTTCCCACCAAGCTCCTGGTATGGAATCTGTTACAACAAAGTCAAGGAACTCTTTCAGTAATATAGCATTTCTGTAGAGCTGTAGTGGCCCGGTGGTTAGAATACAGTACTGCAGGCTAACTCACTGCTCACTCCAGGAGTTCGATTCTAAATGGCTCAAGGTTGACTCAGCCTTCCATCCTTCCGAGGTCGGTAAAATGAGGACCCAGATTGTTGGGGGCAATATGCTGACTCTATAAACCTTTTAGAGAGGGCTGTAAAGCACTAGGAAGCAGTATATAAGTCTAAGTGCTATTGCTATTTCTACCATTTGAAAGGACACATTGATAAACCTTTTAGAAAGGTCTTGTGTAGCCATAATCTATCTTGGGTGCAAAAAACTTGGATCTCCACTACATGACAACAAAGAAATAGAGAAGAGACTACTTCTTCCTTTTCAGCTAGTGATATAGGCTGCCTAATTTCATGAAATTTGATTAATGCCCTTGCAAAAGAAGAAAAAACCAATGAAAGCAATGTACAAATGCCTGGAGGATTACAAAGAGATCCAGTGTTTCTAAACTGACATTCACATTCTGATTCTAGGATTAAAAATGGTCAGCCACTTTTTGTACCAAGAAAAGAACAACTTTTCAAAAAGTAGAAGCAAGTGGCTTTGGCTCACTTGCTTTAATTTCGAGTATATTCACTATTATGAAATAATGGTGGACTGAAGTACTTATTCATTAGTTTTAGGTGGAAGCTCCCCTTTAGAGTAGCATTCAAGAAGTAATCAACTTTTAAGATTTCAAGGGCATCACATTACCTTTCAAGATAAACTGGTACAGAGTTTTCTTTCTTTTTTACTACTCTTTAAAGGGAAACTTTTTTTGTACTAATACAAGCATCTAAAAGCCTTAGAAAAATGACCAGATCTTTGTATAGAAAGATCTTTGGCTTGACTTGATGCTTATTTTGCCTCAAATTATTTCTATTTTGCTGTTGTTTTTAATTTGTTGTTTTAAATAGTATATTGTCTTCAAAATATTTTGAATGTTAAAAGAGGAAAGCATTATGATTAAAATTCGATTACTAATTAAAAATAAAATTCCACTAGTATGTTGAGTAAATATGAGAATCAGTTTAATAAAATGGACTCAAAATTTGCAATGCAAGAGGAGAAAAATGTATAAACTACTGAATATCTGGATTTTTAAATTTCCATTTATTCTCCTAGTAATCAAAAAAAGCCTTGTAGCTGTTAATGAATGGTCTAAAGACAGACATTCATATTAAACTATAGAAAAAATGGATCTGTCCATTTTCTGTTTAGCAGAAAGTCATAAAAAAGATAATATTGCTTATATTCTCACATGCTTAGAGGACTGTATGAAACTTCAAAGGAGTATTTATTTCAATGAAGGTTCAGACATAATACATATTCAGAACTGTTTGATGAAGTAATAGAGGCATCCTTGCTTCTAAGGCAAAGTGAAGCTCCTGGGTATTAGGAGGTAGGCAGTCAGACAGGTGTTCTAGCCACAACATCTTGGAGAAGTTCCTAGCTAGCATGTCTCACCTACATCACTAACTAAAAGAGAGCAGCATTTTTTAAAGGTAAAGGCTGAAGAGATTTCAGTGTTGATTTTGACAAATATTATATCCATCTTTATATTATGTCCATATTCAAAAATATTGACCTACAGAATTTAAAGGCCACCTAAACCACTTTGTCAAGACAAATGGGTAGCATTTTTGCTTCAGTGAAGCAAATAAGATTGCTTCTTCAAAATGAACTGCATAAAATGCATAAAACTAAAATTTGTAGATAACTAATCACAGCACTACTAACACATGTATTGGCATACAGTAATGCATAAAAGAAAACTTTTTAGATAATTTAAGCACAGTGCTACTAACGTGTATATTGGCATACAGTATATACTGTAATTGATAGCGCGATGCATAAAATTTATTCACAGTGCTACTAACATCTATTTCCTAAGACATAATTGCTAGAGTCACGTATTATTTAGACAACTTTTCCAGTATCCTGGCAGTGTCAGCCATTTTAATTCTTGCTATTAAAAGTTCAATCAACCTTCTTACTCTTTCTCTCCATTATGTTTCAGTACTATTTCTCATTTACTGGTAGGCTATTATAGGAATACTGTCTTCTATTGTTTAATATGGTTTCAAGTATTAGTTTTGCTATCTTCAGCTTCAGCATTACCAGTCTTTTCCTTTTGAGTTCCATTTGGGGTGAGGCTGGGTATTGAACACTGATGTATACAAATTATTTGTTTGTTAAGAACAAATCATGCCAAACCAATCTCATTTCATTCTTCAACACAGTGACTAAATTAGTAGACCAGCGAAATACTGTGGACATAATATACTTAGACTTCAGCAAAGCATTTGACAAAGTAGACCACAACCTACTTCTTCATAAGCTAGAAAAAAGTGGGATAGACAGCCTCACCACCAGATGGATTCACAACTGGCTGACTAACCATACTCAACGACTAGTCCTCAATGGGTCTAAGTCTACATGGAGAGAAGTAAGCAGTGGGGTACCACAAGGTTCCGTCTTAGGCCCAGTACTCTTTAATATCTTCATAAATGACCTAGACGAGGGAATAGAAAGGAAACTAACCAAATTTGCAGATGATACTAAGCTGGCAGGAATAGCTAACACCCCAGAGGACAGGCTCAAGATCCAGATGGATCTTGACAGACTTGAACACGGTGCCCTAACGAACAAAATGAAATTGAGTGCAGAGAAGAGGAAAAGCCAAAAAAGCCAATACAATCCTAAGCTGCATTAATAGAGGGATACAATCTAGGACTAGGGAGGTACTAATATCACTCTATAAAGCCGTAGTTAGACCACACCTAGAGTACTGCATCCAGTTTTGGTCACCACACTACAAAAAAGACGTTGAGACTCTAGAGAAAGTGCAGAGGAGAGCAAACAGGATGATTAGGGGACTGGAGACTAAAACATATGAAGCATGGTTACAGGAACTGGGCATGGCTAGTCTAGCGAAGACAAGGACCAGGGGAGACATGATAGCAGTGTTCCAATACTTGAGGGGCTGCCACAGAGAGGAGGGGGTTAGGCTATTTTCCAAGGTACCAGAAAGCCAGATAAGGAATAATGGATGGAAACTGACCAAGGAGAGATTCAACCTGGAAATAAGGAGAAAATTTCTGACAGTGAGAGCGATCAACCAGTGAAACAGCTTGCCTTCGGAGGTTGTGAGAGCTCCAACACTTGAGACTTTCAAGAGGAAATTGGACTGCCATTTGTCGGAAATGATGTAGGGACTCCTGCTTGAGCAGCGGATTGGACTAGATGACCTACAAGGTCCCTTCCAACTCTGTTACTCTGTTAATCCACTCTGTTATTTTGAAGGCAAAATAGCTAGGCCAACATACTAACCATGCAAAGAATATCCAGGTTAGAAATCTTACCTTAAAGACAAAAGTCTCATTATAGGTTGGATTGAGGGTCTTCTTTTGTACTTTGGTCTCATACTTCTTCTTTTTGTCTGGAAGTAGGAAGACTTTGACATAAGGATCAGATGTACCTCCGATGTCCAATGCTGGCAGTTCAGCTGCTTGGAGGATTCCAACAGTGAGCTGTTGGGAAAGAAAGAAAAAAAAAGGCTTGAAATTGCATGTTCCAATCAAAGTGGGAAACAATCTGATTTAGTCCTCCTATCTTTAACGTACAACTCACTTATATTACTATCCGGTTCCTAATCCTCTTTTCTGTTATTGGGGGGAAGGGGATGGAACTGTTAATGCTACATTGAACTTCATTTGAAGAAATGCATATGATTAATGATTAGGCACAAATAGAAAATTTATTCTAATATCTTATGATTTGTACAAATTGCAGTTTAGAAATATTCAGGTAAGCCATTCACCTGCTCTATCAAGAATTCCTAGGAATTTGCCTTCTAGATAGAGAAATGTCATCAAGTATTTTTTTTTATGACATTATGATCACAGCACTATCAAAAGTGTATATACTCAGTCCTTGAAAAGAAAGAAATAGAATTTGAAATAGAATAAAAAGAATAAATTAAACATTGTGGCAATCTGCTGCTTACATTCAGCACTGAGCTATTGTTTATCTGCTAAGACAAAAAGATGTAGAACCTTAATAACACTTTATGTATGATGAATATTTCTCACAGGTAACTGCATAAAAGTTGTCAGCACACCCCAGGAGTTTACTTAATAGGGAACTCTAAAAACGGACTTACTATTCTTGTAATGAAAACATTATAGAAAGATATGGCTAAAGTTTCTATATCATCAAATCCAAAGGGACAGATATACTATGTTCCCCTATACCTATATTCGTACATCCTGTGTTCTGACCCAGCTACAGACCACAAAGAATGCAGCACACACAAAGTCTGTACAAACCTTAGTTTACTAATTAAGGACTACTAATAAGCTTTCTTAGTAGTCGTTCAAAGACAAATACAGTTTCAATCAGTCTTTTCTGAACACCGGCTGTTAATTCAACTTCATTAACAGCCAGCAAGAGTCCAAGGAATAATAACTCAATTCTGAGGAAACAGTCTTTCAGATAACAGTAATCTTACTGTGGTTAGGCAAAACGCCTAGAAGTAATTTGCAGGAAAAACTGACAAGAGAGAATAAGAGCCGATCAGACTTTTCTGGAATCAAGACACAAAGAAATATGAACCAAGTTTTTTCCTGCAAATTGTCTCAGTCATCGTCATCCCTTAAATAGGCTAAGGGAGTGACCAATTAGTCCCAAGCCTTACTCCTGAGGAGACCTCCTCATGAGGAGCCATTCCTGCCTTTTGGCAGCTCTGCGCGCCCGTGCATTGAGAAGAGGCTCCTCCTCTTCTTCCTCTTCACTTATGGGAGCTTCTGAAGGCCCTGGCTGAATCCCTGCCTCTGGCACCGAGTCCTCTCCAGCCTCCTTGCTGTCTGACTCGGGTACAAGCTGCACAGGCCGCTGGCGAATCACCACACCAGCCTCCTCACTGTCGGAATCAGCCACCAGCTGCGCAGGCCGCTGGCGGGCCACAACACTATCCCTCACCGTAGGGCCCTTCCCCCGGGTCTGTCAGTCCAGATGCAGTCAGGACAGGAAGAGCCGAGGTGGCGCAGTGGTTAGAGTGCAGTACTGCAGGCTACTTCAGCTGACTGCTACGTGCAGTTCGGCAGTTCAAATCTCACCGGCTCAAGGTTGACTCAGCCTTCCATCCTTCCAAGGTGGGTAAAATGAGGACCCAGATTGTTGGGGGCAATATGCTGACTCTGTGAACCGCTTAGAGAGGGCTGTAAAGCACTGTAAAGCGGTATATAAGTCTAAGTGCTATTGCTATTGCTCGTGAAAGGCACGTACAAGATCTGGAGCATGGACAGAGTTCGCATCCTCCCAGGTGAAGTCCTCCGGCCCATACCCCTTCCACTCAATGAGGTACTGGTACCGGCCCTTCATCCACCAGGAGTCTCGAATGCTGGCGACCTCGTACTCAGGCAGCTCATCTCCGTCACGGGGCGCTGGCTGGGGACAATCAAGTTGGCGGAGTGGACAGGCGGGCCATTTGGGAACAAGGAGGGGTCGATGAAACACGGGATGTATCCTCCAAGACCGAGGCAAGGTCAGGCGGTAGGCCACTGGATTGATGACCCCCTCCACAGGGAAAGGACCAAGGTAACGATGGTCCAGTTTTCTGACCGGCTGATCTGAGGGGAGATGCTTTGTCGACAGCCACACGCGATCCCCCACAGCCAATGGTGGTGTTGCCCATCGAGAGCAGTCTGTGACCCTTTTATAATCTTCCCTGGCCTTGTCGAGATATCATTTCACCAGTTGGTGAACGGCCTGTAACTCAGTCAGGAATTCATCTGCTGCTGGAACCGGGGAGTCAAGGGGCGTGAGCGGGAAGAAACGAGGGTGATAGCCCAGATTGGCTAAGAAAGGGGTCGTTTGAGTGGAGATGTGCTGGGAATTATTAAAAGCAAACTCCGCGACTGCTCTGCCCAATTGTCCTGTTGCTGATTGACAAAGCAGCACAGATATTGCTCTAATATTCCAATTACTTTTTCAGTCCTGCCATCAGTTTCGGGATGATGAGCCGACAGGCAGATCTTGACCTCTAAGGCCTTCATCAGCTCTTTCCAAAATTGGGCAGTGAATTGAGCCCCTCTGTCTGACACGACCCTATTCGGTAAGCCGTGTAGCCGAAAGACATGTTGGATGAACATGCAGGCGGTGGCGCGAGCTGTCGGTAATCCTTGACAGGGAATGAAATGCGCCATCTTCGTCAACATGTCCACCACCACGAACACGGTCGTGAAGCCAGAAGATGGAGGCAAGTCCATTAGAAAGTCCATCGAGATGGCACCCCAGGGTCTCTCTGGTGTCGGCAAGGGCTGAAGCAGTCCTGAGGGAGCTCCCGTGGCCGACTTGGCCTGTCGACAACGGACACAGGACGTCACATATGTCTGGACATCGTGATGGAGTCGAGGCCACCAAAAGGTCCGTGACACTAGGTTGAGCATTTTAAACAGACCGAAATGTCCCGCCGTAGGGTTGTCATGGCACTGGGACAGGATAAGACCCTGAAGCGGCCCCAGCGGTACGTACAGCTTCTCCCGGTATCGCAAGAGGTCGTCAGTAAATGTCCAGGGAGAAGTGGGCCCTACCTCATGCTTCTGGAGATCGACATAGACGTCCTGCCGCTGTGCCTCCCTGATCTAAGCCCGTAAATCGATAGGTTCGTGGACAGCAGTGAATGATTCGACGGGCAGAATTGTCCGAGGCGGAAGCGGGTCTTCGACTTGGGCATACTCGGGTTTCCTCGAGAGTGCATCCGCACGTTGGTTTCACCCACTCGGGATGTACGTCACCTTGAAGTTGAAGCGGGCAAAAAAGAAGGACCACCGAATCTGTCATTGATTGAGTTTCCGCGTGGTCTGCAGAAACTCCAGATTCTTGTGGTCCGTCCGGACTTCCACTTGATGTCGGGCCCCCTCGAGGTGATGTCTCCAGGTCTTGAACGCGGTCTTAATGGCCAGTAGCTCTTTTTCCCAGATGGTGTATTGCGCTCGGAAGGATTCAATTTCCGGGAATAGTATGCGCAAGGGAAAAGAGTACCACCAGCCGCGGGAGCCTCGAGTTACACCGCTCCGACCGCGATATCCGACGCGTCTGCTTCCACCACAAACGGACGGTGAGGGTCAGGATGCTTCAAAATTGGCTCTTTCATGAAGGCCTGCTTTAAAGCCAGGAACACCTGCTGCTCGGGGGTGCCCCACTGGAATGGGACTTTCTTCTGCAGGAGCCGAGTGAGAGGTGCAGTCAAAGTGGCAAAGCCAGGAATGAATGTCCAGTAATAATTGGCGAACCCGAGAAGTCGCTGGACATCTTTCACCCGACGAGGAGGTTGCCAACTTAGCACTATAGTAATAGCAATAGCACTTAGACTTATATACCGCTTTACAGTGCTTTACAGCCCTCTCTAAGCGGTTTACAGAGTTAGCATATTGCCCCCAACAATCTGGGTCCTCATTTGACCCACCTCGGAAGGATGGAAGGCTGAGTCAACCTTGAGCCGGTGAGATTTGAACCGCCAAACTGCAGCTAGCAGTCAGCTGAAGTAGCCTGCAGTGCTGCACTCTAACCACTGCGCCACCTCGGCTCTTCTCAACACCTTGACCTTGCTCCAATCCATCGCTATGCCCTTGGGAGAGATGCGATGGCCCAAGAAGTCAATGGTCATCTGATAGAATTGGCATTTCTCCAGCTTCGCATATAACTGGTGTTCACGAAGCCGTTGCAAGACCAGGCGGAGATGTTGGAGATGACTTTTCCAGGATGTCGAGTAAATCAAGATGTCATCAAGATAGACCACGACAAACTGGTCCAAAAGATCCCGGAAAATGTCATTCATAAAATGCTGGAAGACAGCGGGAGCGTTGGTTAATCCAAACAGCATGACCGTATATTCAAAATGGCCATACCGGGTGCCGAACGCTGTCTTCCACTCATCCCCTTCTCGGACCTGAACCAGATTGTAAGCGCCATGCAGGTCCAACTTGGTAAACACGGTAGCCGCCCGGAGTCTCTCTAAGAGTTCACGGATCAAGGGCAAAGGATACCAGTTACGCACCGTAATGGCGTTCAGTTTACGGTAATCGCAGCACAGATGCAAGTCTCCGGTTTTCTTCTTAACAAAGAGGACTGGAGCGGACAAGGGCGACGACGAGGGCCAGATAAAATCCCGGGCCAGGTTTTTGTCCACAAAGTCCCGTAACGCGGCCAATTCAGGGTCCGACATAGAATACAACTGCCCTGCATGGAGCGGTGCGTCTGGGATTAAGTCAATGGGGCAATCGTACGGCCGGTGCGGGGGCAATTGGTCCGCCTCTTTCTCGCTAAAAACATCTGCGAAGTCCGAGAGGTCGGATTGCAAAGACACTGCAGGTGGACACTGCACCTGGCCTGCACAGACTTGGTGAGTATGATCCACACATTGCAGGCTCGGGAACGACATGAAATTCTGGGACCAAAGGATGTGTGGATCATGAGTCCGAAGCCAAGCCAGCCCCAAAACCATAGGGAAATGTAATCCGGACGTGACATAAAATTGGATGGCGTCCTCATGCTTACCGATGGTCAGGTGCACGGGTTGCGTGGCAACCTTAATCGGCCAGGACAGAAGAACCCGACCATCAATGGTCTCCATGAGCATGGGAGGATCCACTGGACACAGAGGGACGGCAAAGTGAGTAGAAAACGCCTCATCCATGAAATTGGTCGTCGCGCTGGAGTCTACCAAGGCGTGAGCAGGAATCCCTTGGGGGTTGTTGGCAATGAAGACTTTGGTGTCCAAAATCAAGTGACGAGGGGGTCCAGGATTCACGTCCGCAGGGCGTGAGCCGGTGTTGGTACAAGCCCGACCCAGGGTCTCCCCTAGACCGGGCGCCGGACGTTTCCCGACAGGGTAGGCTGTGACTGTGATGCAGGGCCAGGAGCCGATGCCCCTCATCGCTTCTTGGGGCAAGAGACGGTGAAGTGTCCAGGCTCCCCACAATATAAACACACACACCCTGCCCGTCGTCTGTCCTTCTCAGCTACAGACAGGCGGGGTCTAGCTGCACCGATTTCCATGGGCTCCTCCCTTGGAGACGGAGTCTCACGTACAACTGGGTTTGCACGGGGTTGCTGGAGGGCACGATGAGGGGTCTGCCGCTGTAACCTCGCATCTATTCTGAGGCACAGACAAACCAGCTTGTTAAGAGCCGCAGGAATGTCCACTTGAGCCAACTCATCCAGTAACGCCTCCGACAAGCCATCCTGGAATGCATCCATAAGTGCTGCCTCATTCCAGGCCGAGTCCTGGCTTAGCAAATGAAATTCGCTAATATAGTCCTGTAGGGGTTTCCAGCCTTGCTTCAAGGACTTCAAACGTCTGGTGGATATTTGTACTTTGATAGGGTCCTCGTACATTTGCTGCAAGTGCTCACAAAACCCCCGAAAGTCATTAAGCAATGGACTGTTCTGGACCAACAGGGGCGTGGCCCAACGAGCTGCAAAACCAGAGAGCAGGCTGATAATGAATCCCACCTTATCCCGATCATTGGGAAAGTCCTCAGCTCGCAAACTCATGAATAAATTGCATTGTCCAAGGAAAGCCGGAAACATTTCTAAATTACCAGTAAACTTGTCTGGCACAGCTACCGGGCAGTTTCTCCGAGGAGGACAAGGAGGAGGAGCAGGTGGAGCCATCTGGGCTTGAAGCTGAGCCAGCTGGCTAGCCATCAAAGCTATCTGCTGCTGAAGCTGCGCGTTCTCTGCACGCAGCTGATCCATCCTAATCCAGGTTTGTGTGTGTGTTTTAGGCAGGAAACAAACTGTTCTGCCCCAGATATGGACCACAAAGAACGCAGCACACACACAGTCGGTACAAACCTTAGTTTACTAATTAAGGACTACTAATAAGCTTTCTTAGTAGTCGTTCAAACACAAATACAGTTTCAATCAGCCTTTTCTGAACACCGGCTGTTAATTCAACTTCATTAACAGCCAGCAAGAGGCCAAGGAATAATAACTCAATTCTGAGGAAACAGTCTTTCAGATAAAAGTAATCTTACTGTAGTTAGGCAAAACGCGTTGTTTCCTGCAATTTGGCTCAGTCATCATCATCCCTTAAATAGGCTAAGGGAGTGGCCAATTAGTCCCAAGCCTTACTCCTGAGGAGCCATTCCTGCCTTTTGGCAGCTCTGCGCGCCCGTGCATTGAGAAGAGGCTCCTCCTCTTCTTCCTCTTCACTTATGGGAGCTTCTGGAGCTTCTGAAGGCCCTGGCTGAATCCCTGCCTCTGGCACCGAGTCCTCTCCAGCCTCCTTGCTGTCTGACTCGGGTACCAGCTGCACAGGCCGCTGGCGAATCACTACACCAGTCTCCTCGTTGTCGGAATCAGCCACCAGCTGCACAGGCCGCTGGCGGGCCACAACATCCTGGTATATTTTGAAAATCCTCTTCCACTACTGCTGTTGGCAACATGTCAAAATCCCAAAGAGCATGTTGTTAATTTCTGTGACACCAGGTGGTGAAAGATAAGGAGGTACTACCTGATGGAAGCCCATATTTTTAAAATACAACAATCAATCAGTTTGCCCCATATTATTCTGTTGGTCTATATTCAGAAACTGTGTTCTCATGCAAAACAAGTCAATGGAGAGTTTACAATAAAGTCCAAAGTTCTTACAGGTATCTCATACCATCTGCCACAGACCTTGAACATCTACCAACAAGCCAAAAAACCTCTGCAGAAGTGCCATTTCCCAAATGGGGATCTGCAGATGTGCAATGATCAAGGAGCCTGAAGAAATCAGAAGAGCTGAGGCAACTACATCCAATTTGGTAATTGCCACTCTGAAACCATCTTGGCTTCCAGTACTCAAAGAAAGAACTTATAGCTTAATGCTTTAAATCAAGATCTCTGTGCACTACTCTTCTCTGGGTTTCCATACTCCTTCACGCCATCAGGCTGACTCCTGCGTTACTAGTGCTATTTTTAGGCTGGTCTAGAGCTACCCAAGGCCTGGCAGCAATTCCAAATCTATTTTTCTTAAGAATTTTTAAACTTCAGTTCTCATTCTCACTCTCAGTGGAGGAAGTTAGAATGAAATTTCTCTTATTTACATTTATTAATGTGTATATATTACCTGGTTAGCCTGGAAATCATAATCTAGGGAGAACTGCAGTTTGCCCAGATTCTCTGGTTCTTTTTCCTCTTCCTCTTCTTCTCCTTCCTCATCACCATCTCCATCATCATCATCATCCTGTTTGCTCTAGAAAAGAAATAGGAGCACGTTTCCATAAAGAGTGACTATACATCAAGAGCCTTGTTTCACATACAGGCACACTCATACATACACAATATCTTGTTAGTACAGAAACTCAGATTTACCATAGGAATAGGAGCATGGATTTCCAGGCCAAATGAAAAGAGGAGGGGGAACTGAGTTTTTTCATAATTTTAATTAAGAAAACTAACATGCAACTTTTTTATTCCTCTCATACACATCTCAAATGCGCAGAGAATCTATCTCTTCTTTGTTGATAGATTTAATGAAGGATGAATACTTCAATAATTTTTTTTTAAAAGGCAAACATTATCTTACATATAATTGACACTTAAATTCTTATCTAATCAGCAGTTATGAATTCTACAATTTTTCAGGGAAAGCACTGCAACAGTGGTATTAGTGTAATTCTGCTTTCTCCTGTCTAGCAGCTACTAAATATTTTAGTGGGCAATTTTCTGAATTCCTCAGCCAACATGGTTAAATGTATCCATATCATGGAAGAAGTCAGGCTTGTGTAACAGCTACTGTATGCTAGCAAATGACACCAATCTCCAGTGAGAAATCTATGGGAAATGGAGTAGCCAAGGCAGACAAAGCAGCTTAAATATGCACTGTCCATAAAGAAATTCATTGAAGGGATTGCCAAATAAATGGAAATTTTAAATAACCCCAATGATTTCTTTCTCACTTAACTTTAAAAAAAGATTCAAACACTCATACATGCATATGCATGCAGATTATCCAAGGCATACATTCATTATTCTTTCTCAGACTTCTAAATTACATTTTATTAAATTTGGCTAAATGAATTTGGCTAATGTCTGTTCTCAATACGGTAGTGTTTCCAGAACATCTCAGAAGCATGTTATCCAGCCAATAATGCTGGATAACTCTTTCAGCATTTTACTTGTCATACCTAGACCTTCATAGTGTCACTGAGAAGCCTTTTTGATGCTTCCCCCATGAACTCAACTCATGCAGAACTTTGATGCGATATACAGGTAATGCAATAAAATATTTTGTCTATTTCAGTTAGTGAACCTTGTATTTGGATTGAACCTCATTCTGATTAACTAATTATAAATTTTCTTAACCAGAAATTAAAGATTTTTTTAAAAAATCTTTCTCAGTTAAAGTATAACATCAAGTTTAACTCTATCATTTATACAAAGTCTAAGTATGGATTGTGGGCTCACTGTGGACTAGTTCCCATAAACCCTCTTCCCTTGTCCCTTTTGTGCCTCAAAGGGAATTGACATTTGAATAGGACCTACCGTGTGTTGACATCCAGGTTAGTCAGAAAAGATGGAGACAGAACAACACAGAACGATGACAAAGAGAGCACAGAGAAGGAAGAGAAGGGCATTATAGACACAAAAACTTTACAAATTATCAACATCACAAGTGCTCCTGAGAAACTGCAGATTCCACACCTTCCAAGGTGCACTATAAAAAGGATGGGTGCCCCAGACAGAACAAAATATTAAATTCTAATATTTTCTAATTTCCCAAAGAAACTGGATGAAAACAGAGCTCCCACTTCCATTGCAAAACTATATACCCGTAAAAGGAAGTGTAAAGCCCTCAATAAGGAGCATGATATAAATACATACGTAGATCTCCATTATGCTTTTGCTTCAAAACTGAAGTGGCCTTCTTTGGGGAGATCATTTTCAAAAAGTTTATTTATCAAGGTATGTTGTTTTGGCTTAAGGCACATCACTATTTTTTTTGCATTCAGTTTCATTTAATCCAATCAAAGAAACAAAAGTTAGCATTTTATATCAGCCAATTTCATCTTCCATATTTAATGGTAAATAGCACTAAAAAAGAAAACTGAAGGTAATTAGTAGACCTGTGTTTCTCTGGAAACAAACAACAAAAAAAAGCACAGAAATACATAAGGGAACAGAGAGAAAGAGACAGAGAAAACACAGCCAATTAGTAACTCAAGGATGACCTCTCCTGTGACTAGAAAGGCCCTTTATGAAGAATAAGAATGAAAAATAAACTGCAAAGAAAAGACACACAGCTGTTACAATGATCTATCTAAGTGAGATTCTACACTTCCAGAGGTTAGAGAAGAGAAAAGCTCTCTTTCTGCTCTCTTTTGCTATTGTCAGTCTTCCTTGACAGAAATTAGAGCAAAATAGTCACGGAAATTAGCCAAGGAAAGCTTTTGTTCTCCTTACAGTTTGTCACTTCTCCCATTTGTGCATGGATGGGCTATCAGACCAGGAGACATCTGGGAAGATCATACTGTACCAAAATCTGTTCTTACTATGACTGGAGGGCCTCATTGAAAATGCTTCTATAATTTAGTTGCCTTTTAGTAGTCATCCTGACCATGGTTCCTGTTTGCTTAAAAAATATGTCTGAGGGTTGTAAATCTCAATCCCTGATGCAGCTAGATATCCCACACTAATAACCACAACTATTTTCTATCTTGGATGTTGAAATCAATATGAATCACGCAGTAATGAAAAGAACTGGAAAGCCTAATTTAATAGAATTTAGTATTATTTCATAAACTGTAGATCGCTTAAATGTTGACTGTTTTAATTTGGAATATGCTCAGTTCATAGAGATAGAGGTCATGGACATAAAAGCCTTCAGTCCTTTGACTTTTAATGGGAAAAATTGTAAACAAAGCAACCAGATGGTTTCTGCTCTTAGGAAGCTGGGTTAAATCCAATTCAGTCATGCGTTGTCTTCTGTGTTTGACAGCTTGCCAGTGTCTCAGGCACTGTAAATACCCGAAGTCAAAACTGGGTCCGCAACATGTAAAGAATCCAGTCCACCACTAATCGTTATGCCTTTTATGCCATATCAGTTCATTAGTAATTAGAGATGTGATTCATAACACTAACTTTTCATACATCTTCTGGGGCCTTCTGCAATTCTTCAGGGAATTTACGAGTACCTATTCTTGTATGCCTGTAAAAACATACATCCACAATATGATTAGGCCAGAGAAAAGGATTCAGGTTATTGGGATCTGCAAATATCTGAAAACTGTCATGGAGAAAACGGAGCAGACTTGCTCTTTATTGCTCTAGAGAGCAGGACTAAAAATAGCAGTTGGAAATAGTACAGAAAATATTTCCCAGCATAAGAAAATGGCCTTGGCAAATGGTAGACTCTGCCAAGGAAGTTGCAACTGTATTTTTTATTGCAGATATGTACTGTATTGAGCAGTAGGCTTGATTAGATGATCTCTAATATATCTTTCAAGTCTGTGATCCTAAATCAAGAATGACTAATAAATGACTTCCTGCTCTCATCAACCCTAAGCTCAATCTTAAATTACATGATCAATGCTCAATGGTGAGACAGGATGGGAATTAGTGTCCACTTGCAGTTATATATCTCTTTATTAAAATGAAGTTAGTATTTTATTTTATGGTTTGGTAAGAAAACTAAATCATACCTCAACACTGAGGAAACCCTTTGTAGAGAGAGTCCAGCTCAAAACTGGCTACAACAGGGCAATTTAAATGATGACAAAGACTGGAGTTGTGCATCCTTAGAGTATGTCATGGAAAATGTATTTATTTATTAGATTTATATGCTGCCCATCTCACAGTCAAGCAACTCTGATTACTGCCTGATTAATGTAGATTGAGTGATGGATCAGAAAATGTTTCTCCACATTAGTAAAGCAAAGTATCCCAATATGAAAGAAGAAGCCATCACCATTCATAGCCTGATGTTTGTCAAGATTAATTGCTAATGTGATTTGCTGCTGAGCTAGTTTGATTTATGCTTACAAAACAGGTATTATAACCCTGAACAATACAATAATGGAAGTACTGAGATGGTAGCTTCAAATGGGATACTACATAAGAAATTTTTATGAGCTGAGATTTATAGATGGCCCTTGACAAATTGCTTCCTGAGACCATCCTTGCACAAAACCTATTGTGCTTTTTGTGAGTGATAATTTTCCATCTGTGTTATCTCAACAGGCTAAAATGGAATCATAGCTCTAATGGGGGAAAGGGTATAGGTTATAAATAAGACTAACAGAAGGGCCTATCAAACTCATCTCAGTGTTGGGGATACATTAAGAACAATGTCCTCCATCTCTTTGCTTTATATGTAAATATTAGGCAGGATTCTATAGGTCCGTGATGGCTAACCTATGGCACGCATGCCAGGCACACAGAGCCATATCTGCCAGCACGTGAGCCATTGCCCTAGCTCAGCTCCAGTGCGCATGTGCGCACCGGCCAACTGATTTTCAGCTCACACGAAGGCTCTGGGAGAGCGTTTTCGGCCTCCGGGGGTGGGGGAGGGTGTTTTCGCCCTCCCCAGGCTCCAAGAAAGCCTCTGGAGCCTGGGGAGGGTGAAAACCAGGCCTACCGGGCCCACCAGAAGTCGGGAAATGGGCCATTTCTGGACTCCGGAGGGCCTCCAGGGGGTGGGGGAGGGTGTTTTCGCCCTCCCCAGGCTCCAAGAAAGCCTCTGGTGCCTGGGGAGGGCGAAAACCAGGCCTACCGGGCCCACCAGAAGTCGGGAAATGGGCCATTTCTGGACTCCGGAGGGCCTCCGGGGGGGGCCCGTGGGGAGGGTGAAAACGGCGGCCTCCCCCCACCTGGAGGTCCTCCGGAGGCCAGAAATTGCCTACCAGAAGTCGGGAAATGGGCCATTTCTGGCCTCCGGAGGGCCTCCGGGGGGGGCCCGAGGAGGCCGTTTTCGCCCTCCCCAGGCTCCAGGGAAGCCTCTGGAGTCTGGGGAGGGTCAAAAACAGGCCTACCAGGCCCACTGGAAGTCAGGAAATGAGGGAGGGGGGTTCGTGCACGCATGCATGGGGGACGGGCAGCACAGGGGGATCACGCGCACATGCGCATGGGGACAGGGCGCATGGGGGGCATTAAATTATGGGTGTGGGCACACGCGCGTGTGCTTTCGGCACCCGAGGGGAAAAAGGTTCGCCATCACTGCTATAGGCTATACGCCCCAAAGCATACTGGTTAGATGAGTTAGACGTCAAACCACTGCAGTCTCCAATAGGAAGTGATAAAAAGGATACTTGCCTGTTTCTATTTTCCTATTTTTACTTTGCTATGTTTAGAAAGCTGGAAGTTATAGCCAAGAATCTATCCAGAAAATACATACCATCCACATAATAGTGTGTTTGCATGAAACAAAGTATTGAATAACTCTATTCAGGCATTCTTAAATCTGAAGCACACTCAGGTAAGAATCCAAGATAAGCTCTGTTGCTGCCAATGTCATACAAATAATAAGTCTACTTATATTGCACATTGAGAAAAAAATATGCCACAAAATACCTTAGCATTTTCAACTGTTTCTGCCACTGGCTTCAACATGAGGCAGGCAGGGTCTTTATTCACATGGATGCAAAGACCCGCAGATTGCATGCACAATTGTTTTTCTCTTCCAGCCAATCATGCTTAATAGGCAATTATCTACAAAAGTGTGTAGAGTTCTGGAATTCTGAATGCCTGAATATAGCTAATGTTGGATGTGCTTCTGAAAACTGATAGTTTTTTAAATTTATTATATTTATAATTTCCTAACACAGTGTTACAGTGTGATGTGCCTAATTATTCTATCTTTTTCTTTGGCCCCTTTGAGTCAATGTTGACTCTTAGAGACTGCCTGGTCAAGTCTCTGCACTTTTTTTGGCAAGAATTTCAGAAGTGGTTTGTCATTACCTCCTTCCTACAGCTGAGACAAAGTGACTGACCCAAGATCTCCCAGCTAGCTTTGTGCCTAAGGTGGGACTATATCTCCCAGTTTCTAGCCTGGTGCCTTAACCATTACACCAAACGGGTTCTCTAATTATATTGTTACAACCATTCCAATTTCAGCAGAAAGAAAGCTCAGACTATCTCTGTCTCCCGGATTTCTATAGGGCAGCTTTCCCCACATGGCTCTGTTGAGAGGTGTTGAATTGTGAGAATTCCCAGTCACTCTCTGATGAAAACATCCTCTCGGCATCACCACATTTTCCACATAGTCACTATTTGGTAGTCAGAATGATGATGCTTTTCTTGATATGGACACTCTGACTCTCTCCTTCTTAAAGATTGCTGCCAAATGAAAACCTACTTTTAGAAGAGTTTGTGTTGGTACATCTTTTGTCTACATTGATACTTAATGCTGACTTGATTCCTTGGGGTATCAGACTAGAGTTGTCCAACTTTCCCAGTTCAACCGCCAACTCAACTTTGCCTGAAATGTTAAGGGGGATTCATGGGCAGTTGAGGAACCAAAACACAAACAGGCTGAAAGCTCAATTGTTGTGAACAGCCTCAAGATCACAGTGCTTGATACTGCAAGCACAAAAGAATCTACTTCAAATACTACTGTTATTTGTTTGTGTGATAAATCTATATCCTATATTGCCTCTAATACCTAGAGAAACTGTATATTGCATTCCTAGGTTACATAGAAAAGTTATTTTTGCATAGCAGGAACTGAGTTCTTTGTTATGCTTTCTCACATGCTAAGAAGTATAATGTTTTTTGAAATTCTGAGGCAAAAGAAAAAACAAAGTTAGAAACACCTAGAAACACCCTTGGTTAATTTAGGAAAAAATTAAAATATATGCAAAAAAAGATTAAAAGTCACTTCATTGCTTCTAAAATTTATAAATTGGTTACTTGTAAAAATGTTTGAAAAATATGTACACTTTATATTAATTCTGTGTTATATTTAAGACTTGTATATCACTTACTGTATTTTGGGATTCAGATAGTTAATACATTTTATAAATTTATAAATAAATAATATATAAAGAAATGTTTGATATATACAATTGAGAACTGTAGGTTTCTGACAATAAATGTTTTTAAATATTTGTTACAAATGGAATTAGAAGCTCCTGGTTTCTATCGAAGGAAATATATCCTTATTTTTGCCTTTAAAGGAGAAAGTGACTGCCAAAATTATAATAACAACAACAACAACATAAATGCTTGTGCTAAAATAAAATAATAAAGTAAAATTAAATGCAATTACAATACTGTAGTAAAGCCGTACTAAAATTAAACTATGGTATTGTAGTAAAGTAAGATTATAGCACAATAAAATAAAGTGACTTCTGTTTTGTCAAATACAGAAAGCGAGCGACTGTTTTATGATAAAAAGCTCAGAAAAAAAGAGGGAGCAAAGGTTAGAATATGCATTTTGTCACCTGAAACAGTGACTATCGGTCTCATTTTCTGAATTCCTCAACCTGAAATGTATCATGATCTTCTACCTCTATTGATTTTTTTAATCAATCATAGTTTTGAGACAAACTTTTCTGTCCTTCCTGTTCTAATTTATTTCTTGGTTTGGTATATTTTCTAAGACAGAGCAATTTGTTTGTTTGTTTGCTCTCTTGTATTTATGGCCACTCTAGATAAGCCCACCAAAAACATGAGAACTTGTTCCCCCATATCTTAAATACTGCAGTTTCCCAACTGGTCTTCATCCAATGATATATTTTCACCTGGCCTTTCATATCTTTCATGTTCATAGCATTTTTCATCCCCTTTTTGTCCTTCTTGTTCTTCTTCTTCTTGCAACAGCATTTCTTGCAGATGCAAAAGCAGCAGGTCAGCAGCAACAATCCAGCAACGACAGCAATGGCAATCAGGGCCCATGGTGGCACTGTGAAAATATAGGCAGAATATGGGGAAGGGTAGCAGGAAGTGCTAGAGGTTTACATTACATGCACAGCCCGCAGATGTCATTTCTAAGGCTGTGCACATCCTTTTAAGGAAATGTTTACAAGCCACACCCCGTGTGGGTACCCAAGCCATTTCTGCCCATGGTTGTGACTTCAAATGCAAGGAGAGATGGCAGAGGAAGATTCTGAAGCAACTTCTCTGAGCCTTCCAGAGCAGGGGTCTCCAACCTTGGCAACTTTAAGCCTGGTGGACTTCAACTCCCAGAATTCCCAGAATTGGGAGTTGAAGTCCTCCAGGCTTAAAGTTGCCAAAGTTGGAGACCCCTGTTCCAGAGGATGCAGCTGCCTCAACTACCTGGGACAGGCTCTTTGCAGAGTGCTTCTCCTCACGTTTTGCAGTGCCCAACTTATTTTTTTAAAGGTATTTCTTTTTTCTGTTTTCCAATTCAGGATCACCTACACAACTTAGATCAAAACATTACAAGCAACTATTGAAAACACATTTAAAGAAGCAAATACACAATACAACAGCCAAGTAAATTGGGGTCATTATTTAAGTGCAGAATCAATCTCAGCTAAAACTTACAAGCTATCATCACTGCTGCAAGACTGAACGCAGTGAGGTTGGGAAGGGATTCCATAAATTAGGTAATTGTGACCCACTCAGAACATTTCTGAATGCCGCCACTCAAATGGCTGATCCTTTGGATCATCTATTTCCAATGCAGAATCTTTTCCCAATGTAGAACATTTCTTCCCCTCTTTGATTTTCTATAAACAGAGTCATCCCTCCAGGTGATTTGTTAATTAAGTCAGTATGTTTGCAACAAATTACTCTACATTACCTCACTTTGAAATTACCATTAGATTAGCATAGTCTTTCTAGTAAGTCCTTTCTCGTTTGTTTGTTTGTTTCTGTCTCTTTTCACTAAAATGAAAAAAGTATTTCAGGCCACCTTCTACTTTTCTCAAGAAACGTCCTTAAGTAGTTTGGTCTCTTTAATCCAATAAATAATTATATTTCTTGCAATTGATAATAAAAGGGGAAGGAGGGTAGGTGGGCATCTAACTTTTGCATTTTACAGATATGCAAAATGTTAGAAAAGGCAAGGATGGAACAATTAGAACTATGTTGACACCAGATACATCCAAAATAAGATGACGTTACTTACAAGGTATACTATTTATTTCATTCATAAACTTTTCTTTTAACTTTGCAAAAGTGTCCTCCGTATTCCCCACTGGGCCTGAGATCTGCGTTGCATTTTCCTGGGAGACTGCTGATGCTACTGTAGTGGTAGGATGTACTGGAGCACCTGTAGTAACAGCTATTATGGGTTCAGGTTTGGGATGTTTTTTGAAGAGGTTCCAAGTCATCTTGACTGCTATTTAGGCACCCTGAAAACCACAGAGACATTACATAGTTCAGCCCAGACTTTTCCTAGAATATTTCATTTAGTACTGACAGTAACATTATGCGTAATATACAAGAGTTAATATTTTGCTTTTCCAAGTAATTTACATACCTGGGGTTATTTATATTTATATTTGCACTGGTATCTCAGAATAGCTCATAAAGGACAATTTGTTTCTCCCTTAGATAAAAAAGTGGAATGACAAGGAAGACCACATATGATCTTTGCATTGCCCAATTCTGCTTCATCAGAAATGCCTCTCATTGAGGAAAATGAAGCAAAGCTACATATTTGTGGCAAATGTATGCGAACGGCTAGAATTATCAATTCATTTGAAGGAGACTTTAGAGTCAGGTGTTTCAATCAAGGATGATAATCAGGTACAAGTGTGGGAAATCCTGCCTTATTCAAAGAACAGAATTCTGGTCATTTATTATTACAGTCTGATTTTTACAACATACTGTAGGTATGTGCAAGTGTGTCATGGCTTGAACAAAGGAGATTTCTGAACACCTCCCAAAAACTATTGGTGATGCTCACCAGACTGAAAAGTTACAAAACTATATCCAAAGAGTTTAGACTCCAGCAATATACCATCAGGCAGATCATGTACAAAGGGAGACAATTCAGCATCATTATCAACCTCTTCAGAAGTGGTTGACCAACTAAGATCACATCAACTACAAGGTGTGTAATATTCCAAGAAGTCTCAAAGAACCCCAGGACAAAGTATAAGGAACTAAAGGCCTCTTTTGCATTGGCAAAAGTTTTCATGTGACCACCATCATGAAAACACTGAACAACAATGATGCGTATGGCAGGACTGCAAGGAGAAAACAACTACTCTCTAAAAAGAACGTTACTGCCTGTCTACAGTTTGAGAAATATGTAGCTTTGGATAATTTTCCTCAATAAATCAACATATAAATATTATGTTTTGATTCATTTGTTTCTTGAGTTACTTGACTGTAGTAGAATTGTGCCATATGGGTTTGGAACATATGAAGCAGGAGGTAAGAACAAAGAGTGCATAAATGGCATGAAATTTTCTTCAGCCAAAGCTTACCAACCTGCAAGCAGTCCTCCTGTGACAATACCTTCTCAATACAAAACTCAAAAATGATATCATGCCTGGAATGCTAAAATTGGAAGCAAAATAGCATCTGGAATAATGAGAAAATTAAGGCTTGATATACAAAATTAAGTAGGTGACACAGAGTTCTGCCAGGATAATTTGATATTAATATAAGTACCTTTTTCCAACATCCTAAAGAACAGGTCTAACACACGGACACTGCCATGGAAACAATATCAAAATCAAATTGATTGTAAATATTTTTCAAGTAAATTAAGAGTTCTACTCAGTCAACAAAAGCAAAGCCTGGTGCTAACAGCAGCTTAGATCATGACATTCTTGCAAAAAATTCCAACTTAGATTAAGAAAAACATAAAGCTAACAATCTCCACAATATTCCATGCAGTGTATTATTCCAATATTCCAAGTATGCAGTGAATTAAATACAGGTTTGATAAATAGTAAACAAAACCAAAACCAAAAACTAGACAGCATGTGACTGGTTAGGTCATTTCAGAGATATTTCCTTACCTAAAGAGAGAAACAGAAGGACCACAGGCAGGCAAAAAAGCAATGAGAGTGTGAGCGACTTCCAACTTCCTACTGGCTTCCCCATTGAGTGTCCTTGTGGGAAGCTAGCAATTCAGAGTTCATTGTTTTTAGCTTTTATGCATGGGGTGCATACAATTGGACATCACAGAAAAGTCATCTCTCTCTCTCTCTCTCTACCACATATAAGTTATACTTGAGCAGAGCGAAGGGAAATTTAAAGTGGACTATAAAGTGAAAAATGAGGAACTCACCACTATCAAGGTCCTGTGTCTCCATATCTGAAAGTGGTTCTCATTGCTCTAAGGTAGCACCCCCTCCCCCCCAACCTTTTGGGCACCAGGGACCGGTTCAGTGGAAAGAGTTTTTTCTAGGGTGTGTGTGGTTTTGCGGGCTGCCTGCATCCTGCAGATACGGCTTCACTTGTTTGCATAGCCCGGATTCTGGCATGCTGCGGTCCAGGGTCGGTCCACGGACTGGGTGTTGGGGACCCCTGCTCTAAGGGATGCACATATTCATGTATACCCAGTTATTTTATAAGAATTAGATTTCATCTTGCTGCTCTTTGGTAGGTTTCAGAATTGTAACCCTACCTCAATCCCAAATCCAACTTTTTTTCAGAACATGGCTTTCCATTCATTCACATAGGATTCCTACATATTTATGATACCAAATAAGAAATAACAAATGCTTCTTTTCTGGTTTTGTTCTTTTGCATCTCTAAGTGATTAATATCAGGGTTAACTGGGCAACAAATAATGTCCAACAACTAATGTGTATAATCATTTTCTTCCTTTTGTAATCATTTAATAGAGAAAAGGTCAATAGAATGAGAGCACATTGGTGGAAAAGTGGAGGGCAAATGCCAACCTGGCAGTGGAATGGCTAATGGATCCACTATTTCCTGCTTCTTTCCCCATTGTAACTTCATTTCAAATGCCTGTGGGTGGGAGGCAGCTATTTAACAAGCAGGATGGTTCTTAGGACTATAAAGAAAATGTAAGGAAAGCAATTGAGTCGCTATCCATGAACTGCTTTATGCTGATCAAAACAAACATTGTCTAGGAGAGATTATTCACAGCTTGTAGACTCAGGTAGAAGATGCAGTATCCCTAAGCAGAGTGCTATTTTGTATACTTGAATTACACAGCTGGAGAATAAAGGCACAGTACAAAAAGTTCAAGGCCGAACTCTGTATGTTTGCAATGTTAAACTAAATTTTGACATAGTCAGGCATGCTGTTAAAATGTAATTTATCAATTCAATACTTTTTTCTTTGTGTTTTCTACTGACATAACTATTCCCATTCCTGTTGGAAGACAGGGCAAAATAGGAAACAAAACAATACAGAATCTGCAGAGTAGAGAGAATTGGATGCTGTTCTAAAATTACTGTCTTCAGGGGAACACATTGAATTGTTTTAGTTTCTAGAAAAACAAAATCTCAAGTTACATTTCTTCATGCATTTGAAAATGCAAATAATGAGAGAAAAATATAGGGAAACTGTACAAACACTCCAAATATAACCTTTTTTCAGGTTACTGAAAAAAATTGCGAAGTATCTAGAAAGAATATATGCAAAATATTTTCATGATGTTGCAGAATTTTCCCTACCCTTTTAATACCCTCCCCCCCAATCCTTGAATATGTAATTGCTATCCTAGCATCAATATTGCATGAGATGATAAAGAATCAGCTATTTTCAGAAATTAGGTTGTGTAATGGAATGAGTAGATGACCTTGGAGAACGAAGGGAAGACATGCTGCCTAGGAAACTATTAGACAAGAGAGAGCAGGAGCCCCCAAGTGGCCTAATGGTCAGTAACAGAATCTAGCAAATCTGAAAGCACAAACTTCTCACTGTCACTTTTAACTGCTTCATCCATTAGGGAAGAGTCTTCCTACATTTCTTTCTCTGACTGTTAAGCCGCTGAGTGCTCCTGCCTCTCTTCTTTGACAGGTTCGGACCACAATTCTCTGCTGTTTCCCCAGTCATAGTCCCTCCTTGGTGATGTTCATCCTCAAGGTTCAGTCACTTTTAAACATTATTTGAAAAACAAAAATCTATATGGCATGACTAACTTTGCCCATAACCTATGGAGCATCTGGTGCAAATAAAGGCTCTATTTCACGTTATATACTACGACTTGAGAAGACCCGTTTTCTTTTCCCAGGATTTCTCTTTCCTCAGAAGCCTCTGGTAATGCTCTCTAAGTAACCAAGAAAAATAGTAATCTTGTCTCTGTAAAAGCCACGGTGGATTCTTTCAGCAAGAACTGTTCTTGACTATGACAATTTTTCTTGCATAACATATTATATCAATTGTTAAGCTCTTGGCCTACATATAATTTCTTGTATTCTCCACTAAGCCTTTTAAAATTCACTTTGCATATGTTCCAGTTCTTAGAAACATATACTTTAAAGTCACACTTTGGTTTTAATATAACAACTTGCTCTTCATTCACCCCCTTCCCCCTTCCCTTCCACTCTGTGGAACATTTGAGTTAGTTTTAATTATCCACTGATTATATAGTCTCAACATGTACAGAAAGTGTATACTTCTGCTTTAATTGGTCCACCTTGATTGTAATTTCCCCCCTAATTACTGAGAAAACAGAATAAAAACTGCAACAAAGGTTCCCTAGATCTTTATATCCCTTCAATCTTTTTCCCTTTCTGGAATTAGCAGTAAGTCCAAATTCCTGCAAATAGTCACTAACATTTGACTGCCACATGGCAAAAATGTAAGACATTGCAGATGCAAGTGCTGAATTTGTTGAGAATTGGTAGGGGAAATGAAGCCAGAATGCATGGCAAATGGATTAAGGGTATCTACTATCAGCACTGAAAAGAACTGAGAAGATCATTCTGATATTCATTGCAGATAAAAAGAGAAATATTAATAATCCAGGATGAAAATAGAATCCATTGTTTAAAAATTACCAAGACATTGAAAATTTTTCCACTAACAGTTCAAAATAACTTTAGCTAGAGATAAAGTGACTGGGAATATATACAATATGTACTTTTTAAAACTTTTATAACTGCAATGTTGTGTCATTGTTTTTTGCTCAAGGTGAGCCTCTGGAGTTGCCAGAAACCATTTTAAACTGAAAAATCAGCTTCCTCCAAAAACAGACATTTTTAATCATCATCATTGTAAGAAGCCTTCTAGGAAGCCTTCGCAGTCAGATGGGCTCTCATGACTTGGAGACACTTGCTGGGGGGTGGTGGTCATCCCTTTGAGGTTTGGATGGACCACAAGAATTTGGCTGCCCTACAGACTCCCCGAAGGCTATCGCCAAAACAAATCAGATGGGCCATGTATTTCAGGCGTTTTAATTTCGTACTGAAATACATCCCGGGAGGTAAGAACTTTTTGGCGGATGCTCTCTCTCGAAAACCACAATTCGCCAGTCAGCGTGAGGTGATAGTGCAGGCTATAATACCGGCTAATGCACGGCAGGACCAGGTATTGCAACAAGCACACCCGGTTGAATCACAACCGGTGACTCGTTTGCAAACAGAGTCCACAATATCGTACGACATAAAGGAAGCGCTCTTACTAGATGAATGGTACCAGGAACAACGAGTTATGCTTTCACACAGAGATGGGTTTGCCTGGAAGGGGTCTAAATTATATGTACCAAAAGTGTTAAGGTTGACTGTGTTGCAGCAATGTCATGATGCTAAATCAGCTGGCCATTTTGGGTTTTTGAAAACTTTACATCTCACGAATAGACAGTTTTGGTGGCCACATGTGAAAAAAGATGTGGCAGAATATGTAAAGAGTTGTGTAGTCTGTATGACCAAGAAACATAGACCTGGGAAACCACCTGGGTTGTTACAGCC
The DNA here is from genome assembly GCA_003457575.1 of Thermophis baileyi. Taxonomy (NCBI): domain Eukaryota; kingdom Metazoa; phylum Chordata; class Lepidosauria; order Squamata; family Dipsadidae; genus Thermophis; species Thermophis baileyi. Next base: position 1,625,065 of record QLTV01004104.1, on the reverse strand, counting down.
AGTAGCCAACCCGGTAAGACCTTGGGACTAGATCGGTATGGACTTCATCGTAGACCTACCAAATAGTCATGGTAATACTGTAATTTGGATGGTGGTGGATCTGTTTTCTAAGCAGGCCCATTTCGTGGCCTGTCCCGGACTTCCGACAGCACGAAAATTAGCAAAACTGTTTATTGCAAATATATACCGACTACATGGTATACCACAGAGGGTTATATCTGACCGTGGAGTACAGTTCACTGCAAAATTTTGGAGGGAATTCCTGGTTCGAGTAGGGTCATCCCAAGGGCTCAGTACAGTGTTTCATCCGGCTACCAACGGGACAGTTGAAAGAGCCAATGCTATGATTGAAAGGTACTTACGTTGTTATATCAATTATCAGCAAACCGATTGGGTTGAGCTACTTCCATAGGCGGAAGTTGCTTATAACAACGCTGTCCATTCTAGTACTGGTTTCACCCCTTTTCAGGTGGTTACAGGGAGGGATTTTGTTCCGATACCAGAATGTCCACGGGTTGAATCAAGTGAGGGAGGGGTGCAAAGGTGGATGTTAGAAATGCAGAAAGTGTGGACAGAGGTGAAAGAGGCGTTACAACAGTGAATGGCCAAATATAAACATAACGCTGATATGAAGAGAACAAACCAACCCGCATTTCAGGTCGGACAACTGGTATATCTATTGACGAAATATCTGAAACTAAAAACACCCTGTAAAAAACTAGGCCCGAAATTTCTGGGTCCCTTTCCCATTGTATGGATTATAAATCCCATGACCGTACATTTAAGGCTACCTAAATTACTTGGTAAAACACACCCTGTGTTCCATTTTAGTCTCCTACATCCTGTTTATAAGTCTCAAATATGTGATATTGCTAGCCAGCCTCCCCCTCCGGTTATCATTGATGATGAACAACATTATGAGATACAGAGTCTATTAGATTCATGGTGGCATCGACACCACTTACAGTATCTGGTATTATGGAAAGGATACCCCTTTGAGGAAGCAACATGGATTAGAAAGGAGGACATTAGGGCCCATGACTCCTTGCCCAGTTCCATAGGAAAAACCCGGGTAAACCAGGGGGTGGAGAACCTGTGGACTAGACAACACCTCACTCTCCTTTCTATCTTTCAGGTGCAGTCTCCATGGTAGGGGGGCTACATGTCAGCTCCAGCGAGCCTGACGGCCCGGAGCTGCCATTCGGGGAGGGAGCGCTCTGCCTGTTGGCCTCTCGAGAGATAAGGGAGCTGTTAATGACTGAAAACACCAAACGCCGAAAAGGAGATAGTGCCGGCGAGGTCGAATGACGTCAAACAGTCAAACAGCTGATAGCTGAACGAGAAAGCCAGGAACTTCCAAACAAACCCTGATCACTGACTGGCTGGCTGAATTGCACGGGGGTGTGGCACGCGATGGTTAAAGGTGGTGGGGAGCACTCATCGAGCAGCTTTGACTCAAACTGCATTTACTGAATACATGTTTGTCAGTTCATGCCGGAGAGAAAGTAAAGGCTTATACTTTGACCAGCATTGTGTGTGAAGTTCTTTATTCCTCCTCTCAACCAGAACCTGACAATCATCTTTTAACCATTTAATTCAAACCATTACCATTAAATCAGGATAAGCAGACCAATTCTGCCTAAACCCCACAATGTAGCTGTCAAACCACTCCAAAGATTACAGCCCTGATTCATATTAAACATGCTCATATGGGAAAATTATGAAATATGTAGGAAATATGTATTTATGAATCAAATTTATATGGCTACTCATTTCATATAAAGCGACTCTGGGTGGTGTACAAATACTTATGAAATACATAGGAAATAATCATATTAGCATTTTTTAAAAGTCTTTTTATTTTATCTTTTATTTTGGAAGACCCAGTTTTTGGACCAAATGATATCCTTCGCTTGAAAAAGATACATGCCCCTATTTTAATTGGTCCAATTAATGTGTAAAGTTTCTGGAGTGTGTCCCTACCCAATTATTCTAGATCCCCCTCTTTTCTAATCAATATCACATTCCAGGAGTTTCACTTCCGAGGAGCAGAGGGGGAAACAGAGATTCACTTTTGAAGTGGCAGGTGGAGGTAGTAATGCTAAAGACAAGCAACTCCAACATCCTTAGCTCAAAACGTGTATCTTTTTTTCTTGGCTGCATTTGCACATTCTAGTAAACCAATGAATTAAATTTGTATAACATGTTTACTAGCATGACATGAATCCAATTCTGATGTTTGTAAACTATGTGAAAAGGCAAAGAAAAGATTTTAACAAAACCTTTGGCTTAATGTATGTGGATGTGGCTCCCTATAAATATACAGATATACATGCATATCTAAACCTTTACTTTTCCTCCATTTGTTGGACAGGAAGGAAAGGCTTTGTAGAGCCCTCTTAATCACTCCCAGCTGTGGTCTTCTTGGATCACTGGGACTGGGGAGATTTAGGTTCAAATCCCCACTCAAAGAGATTGTTTTGCCCTATTACTTTCACTCAGCTTAATACACTTCACAGAATGGTCACTGCAGGGATAAAATGACACACATATGCCATCTTGGGTTCTATAGACAAAAAGTAAAATATACATATAAAAACAGTGAAAAATATTGGTTTCTGTGTGGAAATATCCATTCCCCTTTATTAAGTTACTGAGCAGTAATCTACTGTACACAACAAAAATATCTCACCAATCCTAAGCCAACATTTTACCACTATGCCACACTTTAAGAAAACACAACCAGATGTTAAGGCAGGATAAGACCTTTTAGAGAATTAACTCATAACTGGAACACATCTGAGTCAAGTGTCCTCAAAATTCTTCATTGGTATCTTCATTGTAGTCTCAAGGTTGTTCTTGTCCTGATCTTGAATCTGTTGTCATTTATAGGGGTGAAGGGCAATAACTACTAGGAGCCTGCATAAGAAATAATGGCACATGGATATAAACCAATTTTTTTTCATAATCACCAATAGAATGCATCCCTGAAATACAGTTTGATGGAAAACCAAAAGAAAGAAACCATGTTATTTATTTTTTAATGAATCAAGTGCCAGGGCAATTAGCAACTCATAACATTAGTGGCAGGATAGATTACTGGAAATGAAATATTGTGTGAAATGAAAGGAGTATATAGAAAGGTACACAGTTCTCAGCAAATAAAAAGCAAATTACGTTTGACATGATCATTCCCTTTGTTTCCAACGCGATATTCTTTTGTGGACTTCTTGAGTACTATATTGCAAAAGGTCACAGCCAAAAATGAAATTCAAGTTGACACAGACATCAGTACATGGGGATAAAGCCAGATGCTTAATTAGCGATTACACTACAACAACATTGCCAAGTCATCACAATACTAATCTGGTACATGAATGTACAGTTAGAGGACAATTCTTCTTGTGTGAAGATTTGGCTGTAATAATGTTATGAACAGCATTGTACCACAAATACTACTGATTTCACAATCTCACTCCCAGAAACAAATCTCCTCTTATTCCTTTTTGAATTGTTTTATCAATGCATATTTAAATAAGCTGGTAAAAGGTCTTCATGGTAGATACAACATAGGGTGCAATTTGTAGAGAACTCATTTCCAGTGAAGAGCATCCATTAAAACACACACACAAATGTGTCCGCATATTTTAAAGAAGAATTGCATATTTATATCTATTTTGAATAACTCCAAGTGAGATAAAACAGTTATATAAGCCAAGGTTCTTATCAGAAATCCACTTTAAAAGAGTGTATGTGTCCCTGCATTCTAAGTATCCAGGCCTTTGGACTGGTAAAAAAAATCACCACTGCAGGAAGGCAGAAATGTGTGTAGTGCACATAGTAACATGTAAATACTCATTTCCCACAGAATATTTTGTTGGTATTATTCACCATACTTGTATCTTGCGAATTTCCACTTTAAAAATGGGAAGACTTGCTGCAAGCCATCATAAAATGACAATCAAGAATATGAAAATCTTCCTGCATCCTATCCTTCTTCAAAGAAAGGTAGTATCATTATTAAAAAGGCAGGTTTTCTTAGGCATATATGAAATTTTATATCAGAGTTTCAGTAAAGGATGACCTAATTTTCTATACCTTATCTATGTCTATAGGCTTATTTAATTTATTTAATTTATTAAATATATAGGTCTTCAGTTTACTGGAACCATAAATTGCTGAAGAAATAATAATATCCCAGGTCCTTGGGAAGGTAGATAAAAATGTCCCAAAGGTGCCTTTTTTCAGGAGGCAAATGGGCTTTCTTGCTTTTTCTTTGAAGAAGTTTAGCTTCTTATCCAAGAAAGTTCTTAGCTCTGACTGGACAGTGGGGAACAGAAGGATTTATATTCCTTGCAGACAGCTGGTCATTTGCATTGTGTTAGAGAGTTGTAGGTTTATCTGTGTCCTCAGGGTCACCTGAGTAGTACAAATGGGTGTGGAGCCTTCTTGGCTGCAGGATGTTTTCTGTCCTGTGTCCCTTCCCTGTTGAAGACAAGTGCACGCCGTTGAGGATGAGTCTGTGTTGTCTGCATCTCAAACTGAAGCACAAATTATACCTGTAATCTGCAATTTTTTGGGAATAGTGATATTGATGGATTATACCTATCCTGCAGAAATGGAGGCAGCTATTCACTTCAAGTGCATTGGCTAAAGACAGCCAAGAACAATACAGACTGATGAACTTTTGGCTCATAACACACAAGAGAAGACAAAGAATTGGGAAAGACCACAAAGTATCAAGATCTGAAAATCGAAATTGACAGATTATGTCATAAACCAGCCGTGGTGGTCTCAGTGGTTATTGACATACTGGATGCCATAGCAAAAACTCTTGGGCAGTACTATACATAATGGTATAATTCAAGATTCACAAAAAAAACCCAGACTGTATTGAATTTTTAAAACTATTTTTTCAATGTGTATATAAACCAGTTTCAAATAAAATATGAAGAATCCTGGTACATTGATGGTAAGGTTTATCCTGACCTCTTCATATATCTTATTGACATTCAGTGTAGATAAGTGGTTCCCAACCTTTTTTTGGCCATGCCCCACCTAAGCATCTCTAAAATCCTGATGCCCCCCCCGTGACATATAATTCTTACTATTCAAAAAGCGAACTCCTACTCATGTGAAGGAAGCCTAAAAGGCCATTAACTTGGTTTAAACAAGATTCCAATTGCCCCCATTAAAAATCAAATTGCCCCCCTGTGGGGCGTGTGCCCCACGTTGGGAACCACTGGTGTAGATATTTGAGAAAGATTGCTTGGGAAAAGAATGCCTAAATAATTGATGAAACTACAAATGAAGATGACAATAATTTAATATATAAATAAACAAGTCTTCACTTATAGGCATCAATTCTGACTTAGATTAATTAACAAGTATCCCAGTTTGGCCAAAGAGATTTACTACCCGTCAAATACTATCTGATCTGTATCAAGTTTTGTTAAAACTCACTTGATCATTCTTAATCCCTTAAGAGATTATTTGTTGAAGTCTATTAGCTAAAACAGCAGTTAAAAATTAGTATCTATAATCAATGAAATGGGTTATTAATGCTATTTCAATAATTTCAAACATGCATAACTGAAAACCCTTATGTATTACATCAAAATCCAATCAGCTTAAATCTGCAACTAGAGCATTTACTAAAACATGAGAAGCTAGTATTTCAGTGTTTCTCTACTGAACGACAGCATCCATGTTATTATTTTCTCAGAAACTTTTACAAATAGAACTCTCCTGGAGAGCACACTCATTCATGTCTTAGTTATTGTATAACTGAGTACTTTGACTACTGTTTTACCATGATTATTTAAATGTATAATTGTATTTTGTGATTAATATTAATCACAAAGAGTCATTTTGATTGCAATAGTTTATTAGCACAATAAATAAATAATTTTGCACCATTATTTATTTCTTTAATTTCTAAATCTGCACAAAAACTGAATTTATCAGGTACTGTAAATTACAAAATTATTAACAACAGAAATAAAATGTCATTAATAAACAGAAGAATGCTATACTATTTTAAAGTTGTACTTAGTTAAAGAATACAAGTTAAGGAGCTGTGTTTCTCAGGGGGAAAAAATCAAACAATTTATCTATTTTGCTTATACAAATTATACAGGTAAGCTTCAAAAACCCTGTGAATGCTGAGGAAGAAATTCAGATCAAAATATTTTAAGAGAACTTGTAGGAAATATAAATGTCAAGCACAAAAAATCAGGAACCAAGGCGGTTCAAATGAATACAAGTTTATTGCATGCTATCGCTCTCTATCAGATTATGATCTACTAATGGTTAAGGCAAATTGAGGTAGATACGGGTCAATGGAATTCAGGATGGGCTGGACTTAGATCTCTTGTGGGCACGAATGGGAAACTGATGACGCGCTTGACCCCTCCCTTGGGCTCAGCCTGGTCATCTCTTACCACACCTCATGACCGATGACGCATTTGATTGGGCTCTTGGGCTCAGCCTGGTCATCTCTTACCACACATCTATATCTATCTATCTATCTATCATCTATCTATCATCTATCTATCTATCTATCTATCTATCTATCTATCATCTATCTATCTATCTATCTATCTATCTATCTATCTATCTATCTATCTATCTATCTATCTATCATCTATCTATCTATCATCTAAATCTATCTATCTATCTATCTATCTATCTATCTATCTATCTATCTATCTATCTATCTATCTATCTATCTATCTATCTATCTATCTATCTATCTATCTATCATCTATCTATCTACATCTACATACCTACCTACCTACCTACTGTAATAAACTTGGAATACACCCCAGTACTTCTAACAAATGACTATGTCATCTGGAATTATTAATACAAATCCTATTGCACATTGAATGACAATATTAGGGAACTATAATCTACATATTTGGGAACTATAATCTATATATTTCATTAGGGAACTATAATCTATATATTTCATTTATTTATCAGAATTATATAGCTGCCCATCTCAGAAACCTGACTCTTGATGGCATACAATAAACAACCAGTTTAAACAATTAAAACAATAGTTAAAAATAGTTAAATATAAATATAAATCAAAACCGTGGGAGAAAGGACCAGGATCTTACACACAGTATAATCACCTCATGGGCTCTCCATTCTCTTGGATAACTGCCCATGCCACCACACTTTTCATTTTCACCAATTGAAGTTTCCAGATGTTCTTCAAGAGTAACCTAATGTAAAGTGTATTGCAATAGTCGATTCTGGACCAAGGCGTGAGTAACCAAAGTAGTTACTAACTATGAGCAGTAATCAGTGAACCTGAAGGGCTATGAAGACCTTACTCTTCTCTCAAGACTGGGCTAGGATGTAGGCTGAGTTATGAAGACGATTTGGTATAGCTCCTGAGGGGAAGGCTACTTTTGCTTTTAATTATGTTTTTATGGATTATGATGAGCTGCCTAGAATCATCATGAGATAGGTAGGCATATAGATCCTGCAAATCAATCAATCAATCAATCAATCAATCAATCAATCAATCAATCAACAAACCCATTTGCCTGGGTTAAATCCTCCCTGATCACAGATTATGTGTGTAGTCATTACTAGAGTGAATCCTTTTCAGGTCCAGAGATCTCATGGGGATAGATATGGGGACACCCCTTTGAATGCTACCTTAACCTGGGACATGTACCAGGTGTCCCAGTTTAAAAATCTTAATGTATCTTGGGGCACATATATTTGCCTTCATTCACTACTTTAACCTTTCAAGTGAAAATGTGAAACTTAAATGAATGTTCGTTATTACAATTCTGGGCATTTTGACTATAATTCTGGGGAATTGCAGTTTTTTTACAATCAATATGTTTAGCTAAAGAAAAGCTATTTGAACAACCTGAGTTTCTCCTAAATAATCCCTCTCCATTCTTTGTGCAATATTGCTATAGAGAGACAATAGAGAGAAACCTATGAATGTAAAAAAACAATTATGGTGACATTACAAAGGCTCCTCTTTCAATGCAACCTGGACTTTTCATACAGTTGTGTCTTAATCTTTGCACCAATCCTCACAGCTGTCATCTCAGAAGTCAGCAAACAGCATCATGCATATCATGCAAAGACAGAGTTAATTCTGCAGTAGAGGAGAAACAGAGAGGAAAAAGTGCTGAGTCACTATGCTACCTTTCACTGCAGTACTTTCATCCCACCCGACAGAGAGAGCAATCCCTGAGCAGGAGCAGCTGAGCTAATCTTCTTTATTTTCAGGCATATGATTCTCCCAGGATGTCACTCCTCCTACAACAACAGGGGCATAGAAGGACATGGGCTACACAGTTAGTCTCCTGGAGTCATAGCAGCCACCTGACTGCAGAGGCTGATACAGCCACCCCACTTTCTGCTTCTCCCCACATTCGGCATTCCACGGGCAGCCCCAGAGGCACCCCATTTACAAAACTGCAGACTTATTTCAGATCCCCCACTCATATAGAGAATGTCCTGGCAGACTCTCTAACGATTGTGCCTCTCAGTGTTTCATTTTAAAAACATATTATTCAAATGCATCCAAAATTACTTTTCCCTGTTCCAACTTTTTAACAATCCTCCCAGTAAACCACGGAGGACGTGTACAAAAGTGGGAAGGTTATTTTGTATGCACTTTTACATATTAAGAATTGGTCTTAGCACGCATTCATTTGCAAATCCATTTGTAACACAAATATAAAATCTATATAGTTTAAAGCACAAGGTTTACTTCTGCCTGTTATGTTGACAACAATACAATAATAATTAGCATCTATGTATTTAAAGGTTCCATTCACTGGATATACATGACCTTTTTATAAACACTAATGCAATTCTGAAAGATCTGCCTCATAAACATATTGTAGATACCTAAAATAAGTGTCACTACAGGGACAAGATTTGAACTGATTTTCACAATTTGCAGCTTAATCTACATATGATTAAATGCACTTAAAACCCAGATTCCCCAGTCCAATTGAATTCAATGAGATTTTCTCCTGAATTAAGACTGCATAACATGTGCCGTTATACTGCACCAGCTGTCTCTCCTCCTGTAACAAGTTTACAGGCTTGGCACAAATCATGCAGAGTTGCATTACCTTGCAGACCTTACAGCAAAGGGCTCTTCTCAGCTGCCAAAATGTGATCTCATAAGAATAGCTGTGCTAGAGCAGGCCAAGGCCCTTCTTAGTTTACATTTTATTTTCAGAGCAACCAACCAGATGCCTTTGGAGTTGTCCCAGGCAGGAGGTGGAGACATACTCCTCTCCCATAGTGTTCCTCTGCTGCTAATATTTGGAGACACAAATCCCCCAACCTGGAAGTAACACAGTCTTCAATAGCCTTTGACAGAATTTATCCTCCATGAATTCATCCAACTCCTTTCAAAGCCATCCAACTTAGTGGTCATCACTATATCTGCTAGCAATGAATCTCACTGGTCAAACATGTAACATATCAAGTCGCACATTATTTCTCTAAGAGAAACCACAACCTGACAGGCAGTTTCATTGAACAGTCTTTCATCCTAACCTACTTTCTCTCTGTTATGTGTGATATCTGTATTGTCACACATCCTTTATTCTCCTTTTTTAAACTAAAGAATCCCAAATATTCCAGATTTTTTTCATAAAAAAGCTGCCTGGTAATTTTGGTTGCCTTTTTTTCTAACTCCACTATATCCTTTTTTCAAATGTTGTTGTTGTTGTTGTTAAATTTATTTGCCGCCTATCTGTCCACGGGGCTACTCTGGGCAGCTTACAACTATAAACAAAAATGAAGAAATAAAAATAAAATTTAAACAAATGTAAAATATTAGAATAATAAAACAAACATGGAAAAAGAAAATAAAGAAAATGCATTGATATGACTAGTAAAAAAAAAAAAAGATGGGACAGTGGGGAAAAGAAAGTGAGCGGGGGAGGTGGAGTCTGCTGACAACCACATGATAATGACCAGAACTGCACCCAGTGCTCCAGAAGCAGATGTGTTGAAGGACAATATAGTGTCAGCAGTTTTGTTAATGAGCTCTAGTGTGAAATTTGCCTTTCTGACAACTGCCATCATCTTCATTGAGCAGGAGTTTTCTTCCTTAACTGACTTGTCAGAAACTTCCCAAACATGGCACAACTAATTAAGAATCTTTATTATATAGTATATATTATAAAGTAAAACCACATCAAAGATTATTTGTTAGGTCCATTCTTATACTCTCCTAAGTCTATACTCAGTATCTTTTCTGCCATACTTCCAAAACTTAATAGAAACTTTGCCTAGTGCTTCTCACATATAATAATAGGTGGGATTACTTATTAACATTTTCAGCATATTGGCCCAGAGAAACTCCACACAACTTTCACATCAATATATTTTTCTTGATTACTTAAAAACAGCTCAGGATATATGTGACATTAGGGCTTTTTGCTCTAATATGCATCATGTTACACCTAATTAATTTGAACCATGTTTGCAACTTGACTGACAATTTGAGCAGAGACAAGGGATCTCCCAGAGATATTCACAATTACTTTAGCAGTCACCACCTAGAATAGTTAAGTATCATCTGCACATCTGGCCAGTTCATTGCTTACTCCTAAATCAAGATAAATTACGGACCAATTAAAAATCACCAGTCCCAACAAATAACCTTGAGGACTCCATCTCTTGCTTATATCCATTAAGAAAATAACTTCTTTGTCTGTTTTAGGCTTCCATAGAAGGGGGTTATCCCATGGCCATTAACTTTATTCAATAGGAACTTTACCGAAGCTTTTCTGAAAACTGAAACATATAATATTGAAGGGATCATCTCAAACTTTATCCCACTGAGCTTTGTCTGTTAAGCTAGCTGTGCTTGCAGAAAAGATAACATTTCTAAGAGCACTACTTTGCTGATTCTGATTTTTTTTCAAGTCTTTATGCTTTTATTTTAGGCAAGCTGGCCATTTACTGGATTAACTTTGGAATTTAGGTTACTCCCATAAGGGATCATCTCAGAGCTCGTTCTCTTCTGTCCAAAGTTTGAAACCAATAAACAGGTAATATGGTTGGACACCTTTGAAATTAATTACCTGTAGGAAAGTAAGGCAAAGGGAAGATCACACAAAAGAATGATAGTTAAATAGGAAATTCAGATCTGGCTGCTATCCAATCTCACTTCTCGGTTCCTTGCCTATCTGTCTGATTATATTATTAAATATAATATAACTGGTGAGAAAGAGCTGGTCAGAAAAGTTCCTAGAAAAATAATAGCATGGAGTTGATGAAGTCTTATCTGTAAACTTGAAATCAAGTTATCAGTCATCAGCATTAATTGGAAATCAAGATATCTGATAAAGGAGGGTTTAATTAGTTTGTAGTCTTGCTTTGAGAAAAATCAGCAGAATAGTCAATCTATGTTCCCCATGAAGGCAGCAGATATGGAAGACCGCACAAAGATATACTTAATTATATTTTGGGAGATGTCTATTTATAAACCACAGATTTAGTAGAGCAGCCATGAAGACCTTAGAAAAGATTTCAAATATCATTTGGTGTCTATACCTAGAAAGATCAGAATTATGAAAGCCATGAGATTTCCTGTGACACTTGATGGAAGTGAAAGTAGGACTTCAAAGAAGCAGAATAGGAAGAGTATTAACACCTTTGAAATTTGGTGTTGGAGAATAGCAATAGCACTTAGACTTATATACCGCTTTACAGCACTTTACAGCCCTCTCTAAGCGGTTCACAGAGTCAGCATATTGCCCCCAACAATCTGTGTCCTCATTTTACCCACCTCGGAAGGATGGAAGGCTGGGTCAACCTTGAGCCGGTGAGATTTGAACTGCCGAACTGCAGCTAGCAGTCAGCTGAAGTAGCCTGCAGTACTGCACTCTAACCACTGCGCCACCTTGGCTAGAAGACTTTGACAGTCAAGAAAAAAACTAAATGGATCATCAAAGAAATCAACCCAGAGTTCTCACTTGAGTCATGAATGACCAGGCTCAAATTATCCTACTTTGGACACATGCGAAGACCCAGGTTTCTGGAAAAGGCTCTAATGTTGGGAAAGTGTCAGCTTTATCAGGTAGACCAGACATGAAACATTGTCATATAAACTAATTTTAGCTTATTCTAAAACTACCGGTACATTAATAGAATCTTGCAAATCTCAAAGTACAATTCTCCCAACATCACTTTTGCAGGCTGATAACTTAGGGAGGGTCCCTCCTGAACGTCTTGTTCCACCCACTATGTAGCTATGCACTATGCTCCCTCTTATCTGACATTCCCTAGGCAGAATCTCTTCACTTAGTTTCTCAAGGTCATTCCTACATACTATTACAGAAAGGGGAAAGAAAAGAGAAGAGCAAAGAGGATTGGGAGACTTGGCAGAATGGTTTAAGGATAGATTGCCATGGAGAAAATCTACCTATGAGGTCATGACTTAAAACAACTTGATGGTACATAATAAATCACTCAATCAGCTCCATGTTTTGAGAGGGCTATGCTGGAAAGTTTGGTATCAATGCACACAGGCATATTACTCCTCTGATCAATAAAATCAATTAAGAAAAGTTAGAGGAAATTATGGAGTCAGCTGCATCTGTCTATTGAATTTATGGCATGTCTATCCATTGAAGAATAACATTCAAGACCCTTGTTATGGAATCTAAAATAGAGTTTCAGTTTCAGAATTAAACCATTCTCTCTTACCAACCACAGACCAATGGATTCCTCATATAGGCCAAAACAGTCTATGCAATTTTCCCAATATGGCACTCTCATCACCTCACCACCCCAACTCCTGCAGTGATAAGTGATGATAAGAGTTATAATTGAAGACATCTGGAAGGTACCAGATTGAGGAAAGTTGAACCACTGGTTTGCCAGCTAGATTGACTGACTCATTTTCAAAAACCACTGGAACTTATTGGTTATATTTTCTGTAAATATATCCCTATGCAGAACTGAATAGATGCTGACCAGCTGGATTGCTGAGTATGATTAAAAAAAAACCAGCTGAGAGCTACAACATGCTCAGGGCAGGCACTTTCCTAGAAAACTGGCAACTGAGAAAATGAAAAAAGAATTGCACGTTCCTTTTCCTTACTGATAAATTGATTCAAGACAGATGATGTGTCCAAATCATTTAATCAAAGTCAGTGTGGAAATCAGTCACTTTAATTTGGTTCCTGATAATGAAAGTTTATTTTATACCCTCCACTTACTTCTTGTAAGATTCAGAAACTATTGCTTGTCCTTTACTATTGCCCTGGCAAAACTTAATTTTGAATTATCAGAAATGAGGAAGCTTGCACCATAACTTTATTTCTAAGCTTTTTCCTGCACATTTTGTTTTGTTGTGACAAAAGGACTGATGTTTGTTGTAGATTTTAACAGCACCAAAAGAATCCTATTTTTTTGCCATGTATGAAAACAATTGTTTGTGGTAATGGCAACAGGGTGGGACTGGGACACCAGCTAAAGAAGACGAAAGGTGAAAGAAAATATATGTTACATGTGACCAGCAAAGAGGAACATGAGAAGAATTGAAGACTGGAGAGATACAGCCTTTTAAGGTTGGTCTGCTCCTGGCAACAGGATGCCTCACATGGAGGAGCTGTTCTAGGGCACTGACTGGACTTGACAAAGAAAACCAAGTAGGAGTTCAGAGATATAAGGGAGTCAACTTAGTTACGATGTATCAGGGACAAATGGCAGGTGACATTACACTGGCAGGTTCAGGAAAGTTGACATAGGCAATTTTGTGCCAATATTTATTTCTGGACCAATTGTCTCATTTCAGGCCATATTGCTAGAGACCCTGAGTTTGGGATACTGGAAAATGTCAGGTCTATTCATAACAAGACCATGTTAATCTATGACTGCATGGTGGACATATATGGGGACATGGTGTATACTATCAAAATTTGGCTAGGTGACGATAGTAATGCTGCCCTATCAAAAGATTGCGAGCTATTGTGTGATCTCACTGAAATTCTGACAACCATTTACTATGAATCTCTACCTATTTGCAGAATTGCTGATGTGAGAGAAGGGGAAGGGGAAGGGGAAGGGGAAGGGGAAGGGGAAGGGAAAAAAGAACAGATAATTGCAAAACCATTCTCAATAATCTCTGAGAATTCTTGAAGAATTGGCAACATCCCAGAAGATTGGAGGAGAACAACCATCATCTTCAGCATCAAAAAGGGTAGGGGAAACCAAAGAAATTACAAACCTATCAATTTGATTTCTATAATAGGCAAGGTTTTTGAACAAATTATCAAACAGTATGTTTGAGAGCACTATGATGGGCATGCTGCAGTTAACAGGAACCAGTACGGGCTTGTCAGAAACAAATTATGCCAGACTAATCTTACATTTTTCTTTGATAGTTACTAACTTAGATGAGAGGAATGCCATAGAAATAGTGTACCTGGACATCAGCATAGCTTTCAGTACAGTGACTCATGATATTTTGCTTAATAAAATTAGAATAAACTTTGATAATATCTCTTCCACTCATCGAATTCATGTTTAGCTAACAGGGCTGAGAAAAAGTCATAATCATATTCTTTTGTATTACACCTTGTGTGACTAATTACCCTTATACTTGGAGAGTTGTCTTTATGCTCAAACACATGCAAATATAGTTTCCTCTAGACTAGGAGGTGGCTGAATGGGAGGATGCAGTAGATATAAAGCTATCAGACAGCATTGGCAGCACAGAGACATAGGCAACATCAGCAGTGGGTTGCTCCTGGTTCGGCCTGGTTCGGCGAACCGGTAGCAGCGGCAGCGGGAGGCTCCACCCACCCACCCAGGACGCTCCGCCCACCCACCCGGGACGCTTCTGCGCAGAAGTGTTGCGCGCACGAGCGAACCGATAGCGACGGGATTTACAACCCACTACTGGGCAACATGGGTACAGAACAACTGGGCCTGGCTTGAGCCCTTTTTCACTTCAGGCCTTACCCATTCAGTGGAATGAATGCTTGAAGTGGGTTATGATTTTGTATTACATCTGAACCAGGGAGTCCTTTGCTTAATTAAACTACCATTAAGCCCTGGCACTTAAGCTGATTCTGCAATGCTTCAATACTGATTTATTGTTGTATACGGCTCTAACAACTGGATAAGGTAGCAGTTCTAAATGTGCTATATGTAAATATATTAACACTTTATTTGCTTAGGGATCCAATATCAAATCTGCTAATCAATATTCAAATAGATATTATCCAATTTATGCTGCCAGCTCAGGCAAGACAACAAACACTTGCTCAAACTCAGTCTTCAAATAAAAGTATAATTCCATTCAACAGTATCTTTATGACTTGGTTGGGTTCAATAGTTTGATTTCTGAATAATGGAATATTCTATAAGATATGCAGAAAGCTGTAACAAGAATGGCAGATATTAAGGCAAACTAATCTACAGTAGCAATAAAACAGATTTGCTTCAGAAATTAGATTAACCTGTTAAATCATGCAATCCTGAAATCTAAGAAAGCATGTTTATTGTTACTATTGTTTTCCAGTGAAATCAAAAGTAACACCTTAGTACCCTTGGCTTACATGTCCTAACTATAAGGCTACAGTTTAGGGGTTTTTTTTCTATAATGGTCATTAAAGACTATTTTGCTATATGTATATTTTTCCAGAATAACGGTGGCTCATTTTAACAAGAGTTGAAACAGGTATTGGCAACCTGTTTCATCTCAATGGAGCTGGACCAGCAATGTGGAAGTACCAAACCTTAATTTTATTTTGGTCAGTTTCTCTCTCAGAATCTAAGGCAGTGACTATTAGAGGCCGCTGATTGAGAGAGAAATCCTGAAGGAGCTTGCTTCTCAAGAGGACTGGTGATTGCTCTAATTTCATTATCTACCTTCACCAGAGAAGGCAAAGCTCAATTCAGGTTTTTTTTTAATAATCTGCTGGTAATAAGTGACAAAATAACCTCCTGTGAACATTGTGCCATGTCAGGCAGAAGAGATACAGGGCAAGTGCAGGTGATTCCATACTTTCCTTAAATTAAAGTGTTTGGAATGAGGCCCTGCCTTGCTATGGAGCTTGTGTGACAACTATGAAATCAAGTTCTACTTGAAATTTAGAAGCAATCCATAATTTGCTGAAACAAGAAGCAAAGAAAAACTATATATAAATTTATACAGTGCACATATAAGAAAATAAAATTCTTATTTCCTTTAACTATCTAAAATAACAAAAAAGCATTGACAACTGGGTAAGGAAAACACTGCTTGACCTGTAACCTATCTCAAGCTGTCACTTTGATGGAATGCAAAAGATGACAGAGGGTTAGAAATATGTCACTGGTGATATGTTTCTTATATTCAAAGCTTCTCTGCTTTACGTCTTGATTCTTTTCCAAAGCTTTCATTTTCACTGCATGCAGCTTTAATAGAGAACAGCTTTGACTGTTCTCATGTCACATGTTTAAGAAGAAAGGGTTTGAGCCCCTGCGTTCAGCTATATTTTTAAAATCGAAGTTTTGAGAATTTCAGCTAACTCTCCTCCACTGGAAAACATATTCAAAGCATGTATAAATGAATGGTTATGGCTACTTAATCTTTCAATGTTCATCCCTTCTCTCTTGCATGAATTCAAGTATTCAGAAGTCAAGGATCCAGAATCTTGGCTGGAGAAGAGCTGCTAGGTAGATTTTTGAGAAAAGAATGGAAGACGGCTTAAATATGTCTTCCAAATATCAGTTCTTTTCTCCAGCAGGACATGCTTCCCATACAGTAAAGAAGCAATCTCCATACTTTTTATTTACACGATTTTAACATAAATCAGCTTTCTCCAACCTTGTAATGTCCACTTATATCAGAAGTACAGTTCCTAGAAATTTCAGACAACAGTCCCAGCAAGGCATCAACTTAGCAATAAAAATGTTAATTTTAGTAAGGCTCAAAGTAAATTCTTTGCTAGAAACCCCTGTCTGTTTTTAGAGGGCATGGGTTCTCTTGAAAACAAAATGTGCTGCATTTTGGAATTTGCATCTGGAATTCAAAATAATTAGACTGGTTTTGCATGCCTAAAATGGTCCACGTGTCAGTTTCGTAAAGTTTAAATGACTATTTTAAACCTAGGAGATTTAAGGTAACTGATTTCTAAACAGCAATGCCTATTATTTATTTCTGAAATGGTTTTCATATTTGCCTTTCTCATTTCTGAAATACATCAACATACACAATGCAATATTGGTGCATAAAATAAAAATCACAGTTTCCTAAAATAAATAAATCCTACTTCCTAAAAAGATTTTCATCATCATTCAGCATTACTTTTTCAAGGTAGGATGATAATGACTAGTTTAACATTTTTGTCAAAAGGACTACACCAAAACATCATTTTTCCCCCTTTTGGGTGTTACCTACCACTACCAGTATATAAGACATTTTATGGTTTTACATTATCTGAAAACCCATGTAATAATATAGCAAGCCATGGCTAAGCAATGACTTATTTCTAATGTGCCTGCAATTGAATGCAACCTAACTGTGAAATAGCTTCAGGCATATGCACTTGTTTTTCTTTTTTATCCCTTTTCTCCAATGCATTTCAGTGTTTTTCCTTCTGAATCCTGAAAACTAAAAACACAGTAAGCCAGTATAACTTAAACATTAAATAAGATGTTTGGTGCCATTTGCCCACCAAACCAGGATCAACCTATTTTATATTTCTATCCAAAATAGATGTATGGTATAATCGGGGTTTGCACCAAGCCAGGAAAGAAGAGAAGGAATTATGCAATCTACAAAAGGAGAAGACTATATTAAAGAAACACTTATTTCATCTAACCACAAATTATGGATGGATAGGTCATCAAGGTCATTGTTTCTCAATCTTGGCAGCTTTAAGATATGTAGATTTCAACTCCCGGCAGGCTGGTTGGGGAATTCTGAAGTCTGCACATCTTAAAGTTTGCTGAGAAATACTGATCTAGGTCCCGCCAATATAGCCACAGTATTTTTTTTATACAGCTATGGACATAGCTACCCTGCCTTTCTTCTGCAATGATGAGGGTCCACAAAAGGAAGAAAAGAAATTGGTCTTTGCAGAGCAACCAATCTGTAAGAATATTAGGGTTTGTCAAATGCAGGAGAACTCAAGGGCAATTGGGAACTGGGGGGGAGGGGGGACTTTCTTAAATGCAGTCATCTACATTGGTCCTGCAAATATACAGTAGACAAACACACACTTGCTAGGGTATTTTCCTCTTCCCAGTAGTTTTCAGCTGCCAGAAAGAAATCTTTCCAAATTGCATCCATGTTAAGTGTGACCAGAGAGAAAGTAACATTCTGAACAATTTTGTCAGCACAATGCTTCCGATAGCCTCTAGGGGGCTCCATTTAATTGAAAAAAAGAAATGTAAAAATTCTGCATAAATGAAGTTTTCCAACAGTCCAAACAGACTCAACTTCCATTAGATATTAAACAACAGCTGGCACAGAACAGCTGGGCCCCACCTTCTCTCAAATGACATTCTCAAAGAACATGCCAGTGAAGTGATAAATATGTAATGAGTAAATGCTCTCATTTCCAAATAATTTTTTGAAAAATAATTTTTCACTTCAAATATCAAGGTTCTGGTTTGGTATGCACCTCTGTGAAAACGTCAGGTGTAACTTTTTAACAAAGGTCCTCTAAATTTTATTTAATGTCTAAATATGTTACTGTTAAGGTGGGACTATAACTCACAGTTTTTTGGTTTTTAGTCTGGTGCATTAACCATTACATTATACTAGTACTCTATATAAAGACTTATAGAGTTGCCCATGTTCTAACAACAATCCTGGGTGGCACTCAAAATATTAGTTTGGGTCTGCTCATGATCCCTGCAACTGACACTAGTAACCTTATTTTCCATTATTCTTTCTAATTTCTAATTTTAAATCATGCAGAATGAATACTTCCACAGAATTCCCACATTATACTAAATTATGATTTATGTACAGTTTTTTGAATAAACCAAACTTTGCTGGTTTCACACAAAATGCTAACACCAAATTTATAAATTACATTGGCTGAGTTTATATAATTTCAATGAACTGCCATGGCTTGGTATGTTATGTAAATCAGACCAAATTCTCACTATAATAAACTCCACAATACACCTACACGCTATGTGAATCCTAGTACTGCTTTTTGGTTGTTTTGAATTTCCCACATTAAATTTGGATTACCCATACTTTTAAGTTATAAAATTAACATCAATCTATTCATTTTCTGTGTGTTACACAAACATTTTATACCTCTTTGGATACTTCCAGAAGGACAGTGCAATATTAATGCACTTGTAAAGCTATTCCATGTTTCTCTGCATTTTCTTTAAGTATGAAAATAAACTTGGAAAAATTGTGTGAAAATAAGTATCATCAAATCATTATTCTCTCTCCCCCATACTTCCTTCTGGACAGAACACTCTCCCTAATACAAACCTTTAGTTGGGGTTCTCCAGGCTTAGAGAAATCAATACCAAAAAAGGATCTCAATTTTTTGCAAACTTTTCACCTTGCATTCTAGTGATGCTTCCCCAGAGCAACAGTTCAGAAGTGGGTATCGTTTGCAGTATTTCTAGTCTCTGTAGTTTTTCAATTGGGGGTGAGAGGTGGGGGATGATTGGAGTTCAAACTTCCTGGAATTCTCTAGTTCTTCTGCTTTTTGGTCAATAATGGACCATGCACAGACCAGAAGAGTCACAGAATTCCTGGAAGCCGGTGTGTCAAAGAAAGGAGTTATCAGTAGTTCAGTAGAACTGGATATGACCTACTACTCAGTTAAACGCTTGATTTAAACCACCCCAAGAGGCTTCTGATCATGAACCAATCCTCCCCCCACCCCCACTCTGCAATTCAAATTCCACATAAACTATAAATAGTGTGATGTGGTCTTCACTTCAGAACTGTTGTGTTGAATAAGCCTCGCTGGAATGCACAGTGAAACATCTGCAATATAATACCAGCTGCTACTTTGGTACTGATCTCCCAAAGCCCAGAGAACCCTAACTAAAAGGTATGTACAACGAATGACAGCTACTACTATCTTGAGAAATACTCCCTAAAATTCCACTTCTGGGGAGTGGAATTTATGATTGTGAATTTTGGAATGTTTCTTGATATTTGTATTTGGAGCTTTATTTCTGTAAGCCGTATGGAATTCACCTGGAATTGGGCAGCTATGTAATTTTTAAAAATAAATAAATAAAATAATGCAAGATCCTTGGTCCCCCCACCCCCCAACATCCAGCCATACTGTATATAGAAATATATACAGGGTTGTGCACAAATGCATACAGGCAGAAATGTGTTAATAAGAATTTGAATAAATGACAGTATGTTGGCTTGAATTATTTGACAATTTTGAAACCTGTCAGTTGTCAACACTGCTAAAAGATACATTGGAAGTACACTGTATGTTGCCTAAAGCATAAATCACACTGAGGTTTCCTTAGAGTTACTAAGTGTTATTAAATTCAAAGGGCCTTAAATCTTTTATAGAGATCCCTATTGCCCCGTGGTGGGTTTTATATCTAATGTTATGCATCTGTTTATTTTTACTTCTCTCTGTTAAAACGATTGATAATACAGTCAGTGTGATACTCTTTCATTTATAATCCTTCCCTGGTAAATGAGCAGAGGAGTCATTTTGCTAAAAAGTGATGTTACTAAACTTAGAATAGACTTAGAATAACTTTATTGTCACTTTGAATATACGCTAATCGGCATACATTAAAATGAAATTTCATTGCATACAGCTCTCAAAGGGTCACTACCTCCAATATACACTACATAAACAAATAAATAAATAAATAAATAAATAAATGAAAAATTATGCATATACCCACATATATTATATGACATAGAGAAACTTCAGGGCAAAGCTTCAGGGAAAAGAGTCTAGTTTAGTATCAAATGAATTGGTGTATAGAACTGTAACTCCAAATTAAAATGCATAGTTTTTATTTTCAAAAAAATTAGCAACATTGATGGCCATTTTGTATAATTACAGAATTAATCCTCTGGAGTGTGACCAACGAATGTTCAATTTTTAGTTACATTCTTTTATGTGCAATATTTGAATATAATCAATGACTGATATATTTTTCCTTCCTTCCTTTCTTCATTCATTTTCGTTTTTTATATTATTGCAGTGGGAGTGATATTAAGAAGAAATCAGGACATTCATTCCTGCAGATCCATTGATACATTTGTAAAGCCTGAATAGATCTGTGTCCTTTATATATATATAGTAGATGGCACACAATGAAAAGAGAGAAATGAGCACATTCCTGCCAGCTATATGGCTGAACTAAGGCTGAGCAGCCTCTTCCAGGTTATACAACAGATCATAAATCCTGGGAAGTAGCTTTTCCCCAGGATTACAAAACAAGAAGAAATGAATCAAGCCTTGTATATAAGGTATGTGGAGATTCTCAGTCATCCAGGTCATAGTTGTCTTCAAGGTGCTTTTTTTCTTCAAAGGGCAATTGGACTGCTTTTTTTCCTTGAGGAGGAAGAAGAAAACGTTTTACTTCTTATCCAAGAAGCTTCATCAGATGGTTGGTTTGAAAGAGGGGTATGTTAGAACCAAGGGTGGGTTCTAACTTACCTCGCTGCCGGTTCGCTTCCTCCCGCGCCGCGCACAGTGCAAAATTTTTTAAAAAAATTCCCCCCACCAAAAAAGCCAAAAACAAGATGGCAACGCATGCGCAGTGCCAGAAACTCGGCTTCTGCACATGCGCAGAAGAAAAAAAAAACCAAAAAAAATTCCCCCCCAAAAAAATATTCCCAAAAAAAAATAATCAAAAAAAATGGCGGCATCCACAGACCGGCACGGACCGAACTGGCTCTGTGACATCATCATGATGTCACCAGCGGGTTGCTACGGGTTCGGGCGAACCGGTCGGAACCCACCTCTGGTTAGAACTGAACACTCTCCCCTCAACAGAGTGGGAGGAATAAGATACCACCTATCTCCAGTTTTGCAATGCAGCCCTTCCAAGAAGATTCCACAACCAATTGCTCCCTGATTCAGGTAACCCTGAGGGCAAAGGTAAACCCCCAAGTGGCCTCAACAGCTTTCAGAGAGTCTAACAGATGATTGCAAAGAAATACAATCCTTCCATCCCCCCCACCATCCTATCAGAACTTATTCTTCCATCTCCCCACCATCCAGACTCAACTGTCAGTACTTATCCTTCCATCCCCCTGCCGTAAGAACTGCTGAAGCTTCTTGGAGGAGAAATGTTTTCTTCTTCCTCAAGGAAAAAACAACTCAGTTGTCTTTTCAAGAAAAAAAAGCACCTTTGAGACACTGGATATAACCATGTGGCTTAAGTTCAAAATTTTCAGTTATAATTTCAAATTACATATGGTAAATTTTTCACTGAAGAATATTTTAGTCCAGTGAGACTTGAAATCATCCAACTAACCAGATTATGCTACATTTTTTATATTGCTACATGATTACATACGACCAATTACTTTTTTCAATTTAATATTTAATAATGCTTAATATTAAAAATCATTTATACTATTTTGGGTAGCTTATTTTTAGGAGATCTACTGTAAATTGCTTTGGATATATTTTGTTTGAAAGGGATAAAAAACTTAACAAAAGAAAAAGGTGTAGAACTTATTTCAAGCCTCTAAGCAAAAACATCAGGAGCACATTAAGCAGAGTATACATTTATTAATATGGGCAAAGTATGATGCATCAAAATATAAGAAGAAATAAATATAAATCACCTAAAATACTAAAGGCAAAATATATCAAGATTATAGATTATTTACAGACTACATAAATTGAGGTCTATGCTTCCTCCAAAATAAAGCTATCTAAGACCAAGAACACAAAGTGCATTTGATAAGTGACATTATATCCCAGTCACAAAGCTAAGTCAAAGACAAATTAGTTCCAAATCACTTTTAAGAGACAAAAATACTTAAAAGAGAACAAGTTACATCATTCCTACCCAAACCCTTGCAATCTCTCTCTCTCAAGGTCCCAAGAATAAATTACATGTCTCTATTTCCAAGCCATAAAACTGAAAACTAATTTTCCACAGAAATTCACACAGATAAGGAAGAATTCACAGGAGCACATGAGAAGTATAAGCTGCCCAGCAAAGATGCAGGCATTTTTGCTTATATGCCAAATGCTTCTTTAGGCATACAAGCAGCCATGACAAGGAGAAGCTATCTCTGTTTGACCAGCTTTCCCCAAACTGTTGTATTCCAGTTAGCCACAAATTTCCATAAATGCCACCAATATAGCCAAAATTTTAGAAAAATGGGAATGAAAGTCAGCCAACACATCTGGATGAAACTTGCTGAATTTGACAGAGATTAGATAGATAGATAGATAGATAGATAGATAGATAGATAGATAGATAGATAGATAGATAGATAGATAGATAGATAGATAGATAGATAGATAGATAGATAGACGGACAGACAGACAGACAGACAGACAGACACTGTAGATAATGATAATTAGATAGAAAGAAATAGATGGAAGAGAGAGACAGAGACAGAGAAACATAGAAAGAGATAGAGACAGAGAATTTCAAGACCTTGTTCTATTATTTCAAAGTAGCAAATAAATACTTGACTGAACAGAGAAGATAAAAAACAGGCACAGAGCTGGAATTCCATAACAATATTTTGTATCAGCTCCTCTGTTGTATCAATGCTGATCATGTAGTCAAAATGGAACACGGGAAACTGCTTTGTAAAAGACCAGACCATGAATCCAGGACCACCGGATTCACTGAATGCAACTATTTACCTCAGACCTTCAAGCATGCTGTCTATCATTGTGCAACTTCCGATCCCTCCTGTACCAAAACTCAGTATGTTCTAGCCCCAAGGAATGAAGAGAAATGGCAACTAGCAGTGATTTTTAGAGTTGCTGGTCCTACTTTTCAAGACTATCTCTTTGTTCCAATTCTATTCAAACCTATTCCTGATTTTCCTGCTGTCATGTCCTATGGTCAGGTTCACAATTTACTCCTGCTTCTGTCTTGCATTTCCATACTAAACATTTTCCTACTGGACCCTTTGCTTGGATATTTCCCAACTCAAATCTGCTCCTGATCAAACTTCCATCCAATCCTGGAAAAGTTTCTCAACTTTAACTACCTGGACTTGCTGAAACTATTACTTTCTCCAGAAGTAATAGTTACTATGGACATGGACCTAATATACATATTAGTAAATAAATAAAATAAATAAGTGAATAAATTTAGTTTTTACCTATAGCAACAACAGTTTACCCTTCTTCCATTCCATGAAACTGTATTTATGTTAATATCACATTTAGTGTTCAAGCCATTTCAACTGTAGGCATTAAAGAAGATAGCCACATATAAAAACAGCAATCAGTCTATTCTCTGCAGTGCAGTCCTCCTCCAGGTAGAAAAATGACCTTTCCATTTCCCTCACAGGTCATTCTCCACAGTTTGCTCTCTTTTCATACATAAAAGTTCTGATACTTTTGCCCCTTACAGGCTCCAAATCCCTAATCAATAGACACTAGGAGGAGATACAAGCTGACAATACACGAAGCACCTTCGTTTCACCTAGCGATTTGGTCATTTGTTTTTACTGACTATGCGGAGTTCCAAGCAAGCAATAAACTGTCTGGGAAAGCATAGCTTTAAAAGCACAGCCAATGTCTTTTGCTGTCCATGCATTCTTTTAGCTTCTGGATAAATTTTAGGGGATTAGCTTTACACACACACATATACAGACAGGCAGACAGGCAGACACACACACACACACACACACACAGAGACTGAGACAGAGAAACACACAGAGAGAGAAAGGGAGAGAGAGAGAGAGAGAGAGAGAGAGAGAGAGAGAGAGAGAGAGAGAGAGAGAGAGAGAACTTTTATTATTTGGGGGGGTCTAAACTGGGGGTGTCAAACTCAAGGCCCGGGGGCCGGATCCGGCCCGCAGGTGCTTAGAGCTGGCCTGCGGGGCTGACCTGGCAACAGTGAAGGACCGGCCCATAGTGCCTCTGCCAGCGAAAACGGAGCTTGGGAGGGTTGCGTGCGTCCGTCCTGAGCTCCGTTTTCACTGGCAGAGAGTTGTAGGAGGCCATCACAGCCAAAAATGGAGCTCGTGAGGGCCATGGGGGGGTACTCCTGAGCTCTGTTTTCGCTGGCAGAGGGTTGCAGGAGGCCATCACAGCCAAAATGGAGCTCGGTAGCCCATTTTCGCTGGCAGAGCACTCGGGCCCCCACAGGCGCCCCTGACATGAGTGACATCAAGCTGGCCATGCCCACCCTGGCCACGCCCATCCCAGCCCCCCCAAGGTCAAACACAACCCTGATGCGGCCCTCAATGAAATCGAGTTTGACACCCCTAGTCTAAACATATAGTAAAAGAATGGTATTCCTCCAGTTAAGGATAAAAAATGAATCACATGGCATTTCCACTTTACTTTACTCCACTTTACTAGCAGATTGTTATGCATATGCCTTGAAAATAATGCTAAACCAGCAAAAGGGCCTGCATATAATTGCCCTTAAGCTATTCCATTTTTTTCCTCTTTTCTAACTCAATTCATCCAAAATGTTCAAGAAGGAACCCAGGGGGAGTCTTCCTTTCCAATGGCCTGGAACAATCTCAGAATTTCTTCAGAATTCCCATTAATAGCACATCTTCGTCTTTCCCTTATCTTCACCAGCAAATACACATTAGTTTCTCACAATTTAAGCTATTACTAAGTAATCTGGGAATATTTTTATTTCTCATTTCTATATAATAATTCATATACATGTAGACTAACATACACCTGCGAAACCTATGCCCCTGTGAAATGACAACTATGAAGGCCGTACACTGATGGAAAAACATGAATGTCATTAATTGATTAAATGAAAAGTAATATCCTACTTCCTTTTTTTATTTTACTGCATTGCAGATTCACTCAGCATATCAATACTGAGTGACATCTTCCAGGAACTTAAATCAGATTTAAAGCTTTTTTGGCTTGTAAGTCCCAACATCTGCAGCCAAGTGGCAAATATCTGGAAAGCCCCATGTTGGGTAGGCTTGACAACATGAAGAAGATGTTCACCAATTTTTGTGGTACTCCACAAATCAAAGTCGTTGAGTTGGGTAAACATCCAATGTTGTCTTCTGAAATTAGAAGATGTTATAGGTCATACTAGAATCACAGCAATGTGTCTATGCCCAGATCAGACAATTAAGGGAGAATACGACAGTCAGTAATATAAACACAGACAAACAGTCATGAAAGACCAAGGGAGAAACACTTGACATGCATGAGAATTATTTCAATGTTGAAATGCCTGCTCTGAGGATTTTGAGCTTCTAAGAAAACACACTTTTTCATACCTCAAGACAATAGCAATAGCACTTAGACTTATACAGCACTCTCTGAGCGGTTTACAATGTCAACATATTGCCCCCAACAATCTGGAAATCCTCATTTTAGGTGACATCAGAAGGATGGAAGACTGAGTCAAACTTGAGTCCTGTCAGGATCAAATTCCTGGCTGTAGGCAGAGTTAGCCTCCAATACTGCACTTTACCCACTGCATCAACAGGTTTCCTCCAAGACAAAAAAAAAGGCTCCATTTCATTCAGGACTGTTTTGGCTGTCCAAAAAAATATCAAGTTCCTTCCTTGGCTTCTATTTATACATTATAATTAGGTGGAGGTGCCTTTTTGTGTTTAAAAATCCAACCTACCTGGTAAAATGGAAGGTGTTAGTGGCTGAGACCAAATGTGGAAAAGAAGGGATGGAGGTAAAGAAAAAGGCAACAATGATTTAGATTTCATTTATTTAAAATTAATGTATTGACCACATTTTTATAGATTGAATGGCTTAAATTGTTATTAGCAGGGATTATCGCTGCACCTATTTTGTTGTTGTTCCAGAAATGAAAAATGATTGATTAAGGTTGTTTATTTCTAGGCCCCATCATTTTTCCCAAAAGAAAAAAAATATATCAAGCTTTGTTCTGTACAGCGCACTCAAAGAATTCAGGATTTAATTTACCTAACAGCCAAATTAGAATATTCCAAAGAAACTATCTGAAAAAAAAATCGCTTGGATTTGACCTGGAAATAAAACTTTTTTTTTTTCGTTTTGTGCATACACTCCCACATTATCAGAAACTAGAGCTGTCAAAATTGTTTCCATTCTTTCTTCTCAAAATTATCTGCAAGTGAGTTTAGAGATCAGACAGTTGTTTTCCAAATTTGACTGCATCATATGTCTAATATTGTATGATTAGACATTCTTCTTGATAGGCCAAATTAAGGCAGAATGTGCTTAAATAGTCCATGGCATCAATATCCCCAAACACATTTACTTTGACCCACGCCACACCGATTTTTCTTTAAGAATAATAATGTCAGTTTCACAGCCTAACAGATAATCCTACTCATGTTCTTATTGTAGAGTTCTCTCTACCCCTGGAGTAAATACAATATTATGGCTATAAGCCATAATTATGAAGAAAGCTACATTGTTTGAATATACAGGGGGAAAAACTATTAAATTGGCTTCTGCATTTTAAAAACATTTATTAACATTTAAATTGGCAAAGGCCAATTTAATGCTTTTGATCTGCTTTTACATTCATATAGTTATAAACAAAGCATAGTGTTGACTGTGCCATAAAAATACAGTAACTGTATTAACATATAACTATTATACAGTTCCCAAGTCATAAATTTATGGTAAGTCCTTGAAGCTCTCTAGGCAAGGTCTTTGCTTTCTTTCCAAGTCAGCAAGTCATTTGTCTGGGGGGAAATTCACAATCTTCAGTTTACATTACAGTACTTCACTCTGTATAAAAAGGGATGCAGTGCAGAAGGAAAGTTATTCACACACCAATAGAGACAAAATGCTAACAAATATCTGCCTGTATTTTGTATAAGATCTGTTTAGCACATGCTAAGCAGCAAATGAAGGAACATTTCTGCTTCCTATATATTGCACTTCCCAGCGATGCCTAGCATTGTTTTACCTCTCACCTACACAGTATGTGCAGGAAATAATAGTCCAAGATATTTGTATGTATAATGTATTTTACAATCCAGTGATGGAAATTATCATAGCAATTTTTACTCCATTTCATTATATTTCAGATTGGGTATCCTGAAGAAGATGGAATGACAAAGTAGATTGAGTTAGATGGTAGGTTTCAACCAGTAGATTGACAAGGATTCCTGATAACTAACTGTTTAATAATAGATATTTTAAAGTATAGAGTCTTAGGATCCTAAATCAGAGCAAATCAAATGGTGATTTAGGAATTCTAGTAAAAGGCTTATTGAATACAATAGATGACTGACTCCACCCTGAGTTTTCCTTCTGATTCTTCCCCTGTGGATTCTTTAAGACACAGTAGGCAATTGTAGATCCCAAGTCCAATTTTAAAGTTTTGGGGCCCCTTTGACCATGACTGATGTAAGATGGAACAGGTTCCTATGATGTTCAGGTTGGAAATGATTTCAGATTTTTTTAAAAAATGCACCACCACCATTTCACCAACCTAACCCCATCTACATGTGATAGGACTATATCCACTCTGTGGCTTTCTACACTACAAAAGTTAAGTACAATACCACCTTTCTCAACAAATAATTGTTCAACTTTTTAAAGGTTTTAAAAGTGACACATATAGTAAAGACAAGGAGGCAGCTGCTAGGTTTTCCCTTGTCAACTATTTTTTATCAACACTTTTAACAAACTGATCTTGTGACATAGGGTCACCAGGATGATGATTAGATGGCAGCAAAGAGAGGACATGTCCATGTTTCTTTGCTACCGTGTCTAATGATTGTCTGAGGTTTTGCAGCCCAGATATAATATGCCTGAGAGAGACACTTTCAAGCGACTGAGTTGGGAATGGACTGAGTCCCACGTGCATGTCTGGTTATATTTTGAATGTGGAAGAGAGGAACTACTTCTGAGTCTAATGGTCAAGTGGATGGGTCCCAGGGGAGGAATATTTTGAGTGACTAAGTAGTAATGGGAAATTCTTGTGGGGCTTAGGCCTGCTGCTTCCATGGAATACAGAACATTTATGTATCCTCGTTCTTCTGCCTGCCCCCAATAACTGTAACCTTGCAAAGTTGGGGTCAGTACTTGTTCTCTCTCCCCTCTGGGGGGGCATTTAAGAGTTTTGCCCAGGGGCACAGAATGCTCCAGATATGCCCCCAACATAGTATAAATAGGGGCACATGAAACTGAACACTAGGACTTCTACATGTAACGCATCAAGAGATCTTCAAAAGAGGAAATAAATTTTAAAAACAGAAAGTAATATCTGTTAAGGTATACTGAAGGATAGTTTGCAGGGATGGAAAGTTAAAGACAAAAACAGTGAAAGGTGTTAGCAAATATTTCCTTTTCTTATTAGTTAATGCCTTTAACTCATTTGCGTTATGCCTTTGATGCACTGCTTGCTGCAAAAGGGAATGTCATGGGGTACAGTTACAGTAGATATGTATGTATTTAGACACTATCAATTTGCCCCAGGAAAATGTTGAGATTCATTTTTTAAATAAGTTTTCATTCAGAATTTTGATAGGAAGAGGTTACCCATTCAGCTGGCACTACTATAGCCCTTACGACATGTATCCTAATGAAGTCCAACATAACACTCTTGATTAGAGAAGACACTTATGAAGGTGGCATGAAATTGCACTGGGCAACCCACCCTTTTGCCAACCAGAGATTCTAGATGTTTATAAATTGTTGTAGGAAGATCATCCTGCACAGGAATGGGCATAGAAATCCTTCATGCAATCACTAACCAGAGATTTAACCAGATAGGAGACAAGGTTAATCAAGAGAACCATGATCCTCTCTTTTAATCATCTCTTTTTTATTGATGTTCATTGAAATCTATTTCTTTTTTTTCCCGAACAAGCAAAGCTTTAAGTATCTTCCCTCTTTATACAAGCATAAAGAAAATCACAAGTAATTTACTTGCAGGTTCATGATAAATCGACTTCTCCCTCACCACCTTCTAAAGGAAACTGGAAGGTTTTTTTAAAACTAGATTCAGGAACAGTGACGTGTTTCCCCCCCCCTCCCGTTTTATAAAGAAATATAGCAAGTAGAAAGAAAGAAACAAAGGTGGGTGCTTTCATTACTGAAATCCTGTTTTATTAAGAAACACAATTAATCTCATCCTCATTAATAAATCACAGATGCTTCAGCTAGCTGCATGCCTGGCTTTAATTCAGCATTCCTGAGAACTGCTCTGTGTTCTGCGTATCTAATGTCAAAAGATACCCAATACAGCATCTGTGATTTTTAATTGCTGGTGTTTAAATTGCTTTCTACCCAACAATATTTGATCACTTCTAATTCGGAATCTTCCGCAACAAAGGCAGCATGCAGATGTTCCTAAGATAGGGCCTTTTTACAAGAGAATTCCGTGAGCCAAAACTAGCATGACCATTGACAAGATGTAATAGGAGCCATAGCACAAACCATCCAGGGAACATCAGACTAGGAGACCATTGTTGTGATACCCTCATCCTGTAAAGAATATAAGGCATAAATGACTAGTCAAGGTCATTCAGCAAATAGCAATAGCAATAGCACTTAGACTTATATACCGCTTTACAGTGCTATTACAGCCCTCTCTAAGCGGTTCACAGAGTCAGCATATTGCCCCCAACAATCTGGGTCCTCATTTTACCCACCTTGGAAGGATGGAAGGCTGAGTCAACCTTGAGCCGGTGAGATTTGAACTGCCGAACTGCAGCTAGCAGTCAGCTGAAGTAGCCTGCAGTACTGCACTCTAACCACTGTGCCACCTCGGCTCTTGAATGAACCACAAGATCAATTTTAAAAAAAACAAGATTTTTGTGCAATGTTTATGTCTAACTCTCATTTTTTTAACTCTTTACTTTAGTTCTTATTTTAGGCTTATCCTGCAGATATAAAACAGAAGAACTATTTCCTATCAGTGAAAACAATTAACCAGTGGAATGGCTTGCCTTCAGAGGTTGTGGGAGGCTTTTAAGAAGAGACTGGACAGCCATTTGTCTGGAATGGTATAGGGTCTTTGCTTGAGCAGGGGGTTGGACTAGAAGACCTCCAAGGATCCTTCCAATTTTGTTATTCTGTTATTATTCTGTATCTAGTATATTGAGAATACTAGTAATATTAGTATAATATATAATATAATATAATATAATAATAATATATATAATAATATATAATATATAATAACATAATATAGTATAGCATAGTAATAAATAGTACACAGTATAAACATAAATGCAGAATATGGACAGCCATTTGTCTGGAATGGTATAGGGTCTTTGCTTGAGCAGGGGGTTGGACTAGAAGACCTCCAAGGATCCTTCCAATTTTGTTATTCTGTTATTATTCTGTATCTAGTATATTGAGAATACTAGTAATATTAGTATAATATATAATATAATATAATATAATATAATAATAATATATATAATAATATATAATATATAATAACATAATATAGTATAGCATAGTAATAAATAGTACACAGTATAAACATAAATGCAGAATACAATTATAGCAATAGCACTTAGACTTATATACCGCTTTACAGTGCTTTACAGCACTCTCTAAGCGGTTCACAGAGTCAGCATATTGCCCCCAACAATCTGGGTCCTCATTTTACCCACCTCGGAAGGATGGAAGGCTGAGTCAACCTTGAGCCGGTGAGATTTGAACCGCTGAACTGCTGAACAGTCAGCTGAAGTAGCCTGCAGTACTGCACTCTAACCACTGCGCCACCTCGGCTCTAGGTTATAAATTATAAATTGTCTAGTCTCCCCTAAGCAAGATTCTTCATAATTATTTCATGTTTAAGTCTGTTAGGCTCTAAGCTTAAAATATAAGAGTCAGGGGCTTAAGAATACTAATCTCAATATATTACTGTGCTGGAAATAACATAATCCTACTTTTGATTTATATTATTTCCAGGCTGTTTCCAGCTAGTCAGGCAAGCTATTTGTAAACATAAAACATGAACATGTGGCCTGGCTAGCTCTGATCCTTAATTTTAAATCCAATAATTTCAGTAACTTTTAGATAAAGAATTATTTCTCAGTGTGACATGTAATCTCGGATCAGTTACAAAGCCCATACTTTACAAAGCCCTGCAAATTTGGTAGAATTTATTGGTCTTTAGTTAGCTTACAAGAATTATTTGCAAGTGCAGGTGGTTAACATTTACACATCGTCTTAAACCCACTGGAGTGAAAACAGTATTGAATATGTCTTCTCTGGTGCAAAGAGCAGTGATGAAATATATTTTTATGCAAAAGATCCATACATGGAAGGCACAAAACTATTAGCTTCTACTCAGGAAAAAAAAAGCTATTTTCTATAACAGTTAAATCTCTTGGACTTTTTTTCTTCAAAGAGGTAATACCAGAATATGATTTGATGATTTAGTACCGGTAGCTTCATCTTTAGTTCATCATTGCCTAAGACAGGACATTTAGAATGAATCTGTATCCCTTATAAATCCAAAGAAACATGGTTCAGCAGCATGAATTATAATCGCGAACAACTATCTGTAGACCCAGAAATCACCTTGTAACATACAATCCACTTTCAAACTTATCATGTACCACTATAAAACTTTATTCTACTTCATACATCATCTCTACCCCAAAGTGTGATGACACTGTTGATTTGACCAACTTTTGATAATGTTGCAAATCAGTTCTCGGGCTCCAGCAGCCATCACAAATGTATCCATGAGGGAACAGTAGTAGCAGAAAAACGGTGGTCACACAGATATTTCAAGGTGCCCTTGGACCTGAAACTTTACCACTTGAGCATACTGACATGAATTCACTGAGAATCTTTTACAGAGTTATTGTAGTATTTTTTTATACACATGTGCACACACACACATATCAGTCTTTCCCAAATGATATTGCCTAATCAAGAAAGCTAAGCAGGGTAATCTCTGGTTAATGTTTGGATGGGAATCTACCTGGAAAGTCCAGGGATGTAGGCTAGTCAGGGAAGTTTAAAAAACAAAAACGTAGAAGAAGGCAGTGGCGAATCCTATTTGTATTGCTGCCAAGAAAAGAATATGGACATGTGGATGTAGCCAATAGGAGCTGAGTTTGATTTGAAGATGGCTTTACTTTACTCTCACTAGTATCCTATTTCTATACTGTGGGCATGTTCATAATCCTTTTAAAAGGGAGAGGACACATTTTTTGAGCATCAATTTGGTCTAGAGGCTAAGGCATTAGGCTAGAAACCAAGAGACTGTGAGTTATAGTCCTGCCTTATGTACAAAGCCAGCTGGGTGGCCTTTGACCTGTCAATTTCTCTCAGCCGCAGGAAGCAAGCAATGGCAACCTACTTCTGAAAAACCTTGCCAAGAAAACTGCAGGGTCCAGACAGTCTCCGAGATCTGAATATAGTTGATTGATAGAACAGAAAATAATAAAGTAATATTTTTTTACAAACACAAAATAAAATTAATACTGGCTTCTGCAGAAATTTCATCTTTTGGAGAAATTTCTTTCAATCTACAGCTTCTCTCTCTCTCTCTCTCTCTCTCTCTCTCTCTCT
>QLTV01004104.1:1576611-1591365 GCA_003457575.1 Thermophis baileyi | reverse complement strand
TCTCTCTCCCTCTCTCTCTCTCTCTCTCTCTCTCTCTCTCTCTCTCTCTCTCTCTCTCTCTCTCTCTCTCTCTCTCTCTCTCTCCCTCCCTCCCTCCCTCCCTCCCTCCCTCCCTCTCTCCCTCCCTCCCTCTAAAATGTTCATCCACATTTCACATTATCCTGCCCAGAACTCTCTTCTAGTTATTACAACAGGACTGTTGTTTCCTCTTTATAGCAAGACTCAGGTCATTCCTTATCATCCACTGGGGAAGGGCAGACGATGTAGTAAGGTCATTGGATCCAAGCTCATATCAGTAAAATAAATTTCTCTCCTAAATCTAGAAAGCTGCCTCACAGAAATAAATCATATTAGAATTTTCTGCCTGTTTGAAGAGAGCTTCCAAATTATCTCCAAATAATTATAAATTATTATAAAAGAAAGAACTGCAATAAGGACTTCGGGAATCACAATGCCCCTGCGCTATCATAGGAAGGCTCCTAAGATTCCCATTTAGCTTTCTCTAAGCATGGCACTTTACTTTTCTCTGAGCGCTCTCTCTCTCTCTCTCTCTCTCTCTCTCTCTCTCTCTCTCTCTCACTACTTCCCCCTCTTTCCAGGAATTCCCGGGAAAATGGCTGCTTGGTTTGCTTGAGGGTCAACATTTGTAATAGGAGCAGGGTACCAAATCTCCTTTCTTTCCATATGTTACAGCCATCCAACTGCTGTAAATATTTGCAAAGCATCTCCTTCTCTCTTTTAGAAATAAATCCCTGGCTTTGAAAAATGTAATTATGAAAGAAACTTGCTTCTTGGTTTGGTCCCCGTTTCTTCCTCTCTCCCCCCCCCCACCCCACAAGTTCTACCGCTTTATATCTTTATATTTGCGCTTTGATTTCCACCCTCGGTCTCCAAAGCTTCAGTTGTTTTACTGAAGCCATGAAAGGAAAGCCTGCTGGTCTTTCACTCCAGATACCTCGCCTGGAGACAAATCTGTATCTGCTCCGAGGCAAGCCTCTTTCTCACTCTACTGTCTTCCGGCTCCATCACTTTTGGAGACCAGCAACACCTCCACCTCCGAGCCTCGCCGGGATCTGCGCTTTTGTGCCATCTCCGGCTTCCGCAGCGCGGGCCGCCCTCTGCCGCCTCCTGCAAACTTTCGCCGCAGAGCCTGCCGCACACGCGGGGACGCCGAGCCAAGGCCGGCCCCTTTCTGCCTTCCTGGCGGGCGAGTCGCGCCCCCATTAAGCCACGCCGTTTAGTTAATCGCCTCGCTTGCGGGAGTTTCCCCAGCTGGTTAGCAGGAGGCGGGCAGCGAGAGGCGCACTGGCGGCGGCGGGGGTGGTGGTGATGGTGTGGGGGGATTCCCTACTTCGCGCGGGGTCGCCATCCCGAGCCACGCCACGCGCTGCTGCAGTCTCTTACCGAGCGAGCGGGAGCGGTCGGGCACTGCCTCTTTTCCTCACCGCCAGCCGGGCCGCTGCAGAACTTGGGCTCCTCGCAAACCTCCCATCCAGCCGAAAGACGCGCTCTCGTCCCCTCCTTCTTCCCTCCCTCTGCGGTAGTGCGAACACACCGCGCGCTCCGCCCGCCCGCCTGCCTCTCCCTCCCTCCCTCACCCGCTTGCTTTTGGTTTGGCATGTTCCTCACATCCACCGCGTGCAACAGCCCGCCCCGCCCAAGGTCCGGCGGGAGAGCCCCTGTTTTTTTTTTTTTAAAAAAAAACCCCTAAAGGCTCGTAAGTCCTCGACTTATGACCACCTGCTCTCAGCTCGCCTCCCTGCTTGGGGTAAGAGCAAAGCTCTCTGGGTGTTATGGGACAGCTGGCCGCAAGCCAAGACATTTTGTAGCCTGGATTGTACGGGACAACTGGTCAATTTATTTTGGCATGGGAGGAGATGGGGGAGAAGTCCCACAAGCATTTCTCCTGAGGAAAATAAATAATTGTAAGCGATAAGGTGAGGTAAGCGATAAGGTGAGGTAAGCGATAAGGTGAGGTAAGCGATAAGGTGAGGTAAGCGATAAGGTGAGGCACTTTCAGGACACTGGAAAGCTGCCTCCTTGTCCTATTGAGTAGTCTTCTGTCTCCAACTGGAAAAAAAATCTATGGAGATTCAGAGAATGTAAAGTTGTTGCTGCAGCTGCAGTGTGAAATCCACTGCCTGGAACTAGTTCATGCTCTGGTGGATGAATACATCTTCAATGCATCCCTCTTTCCATGAAAATAACTACATTTTCCTCCAAATAGCTGAGATTAAGAGTCTGACTGCCAGAACTAAGGCACTATAGGATATATTAGTAAGTATGCATATTAGAAATGCAGTTATTCAATTATGCCACTGCAGATTGAGTAGTGTTTAACTTGGGATGGGGAACAAATGTGTTGTTCAATCTTAGTTGTTTTTACATATCACATCACAAGCACTATGCCAGAAATGGGCTTTTTGGCAGTTCAGATGTCAATTGCGGCATTAAGTGTCCCCCATAGTTTATATCACAATCAAGTGATGGTAATGATGAGAATAGATTGCAGCTCCTATCATTCTTGGCCATACTACTATAGCCAGAATTGATTGAAGTGAGAGTTTCAGAATATTTGGAAGGCCAGATACTATCCATATTTGACTAAACGTAAACACAGTTCATGCCATTTCAATCTTTTGCTTTGTAAATTGCAACCAGATTCCAATAGATTTGTGGCCTGGCTTGTCAATATCCAGTGCTTAAACTGGCAGTTTGCAGAAGAAAGACGTTGCCTCAGGGATAATGTGTATAAAGGCAACTGGCTATCAGGGAAAAAAATGAAATGAAATTATTTACATATAAAGTACAATATAGACTTCTGCTAGAAATAGGTTCCATTGTTATTGCCTGTATTTTTAAAAACTTTTTATTTATATATAGGTAGTCCTCGACTTATGACCACAAGTGAGCCCAAAATTTATGTTGCTAAGTGAGCAAGTTGTTAAGTGATTCCCTCCCCCATTTTATGACCTTTCTCAACACAGTTGTTAAGTGAATCACTGCAGTTGTTAAGATAGTAAGATGGTTGTTAAGTGAATCTGGTTTTTCCATTGACTTTGCTTGTCAGAAGGTCACAAAAGATGATCACATGACCCCGGGACACTGCAAACGTCATAAATATGCCAAGTGTCCGAATTTTGATTATATGACCATGGGGATGCTGCAATGGTTGTAAGTAGGAAAAGCGGTCATAAGTCACTTTTTTCAATGCCCATTGTAACTTTGAATGGTTACTAAAAGAACTGTTGTAAATCGAGGACTACCTGTAATCCCTTTATTTTTTTATATAAATAACTCAAGGCTGGGAACGTACCTAATACTCCTTCCTCTCCTATTTTCCCACAACAGCAGCCTTGTGAGGTGGGCTGGACTGGGAGAAAGTGACTGGCCTCCCAGGCAACTTTCATGCCTAAAGTGGGACTAGAACTCACAGTCTCCTGGTTTCTAGTCTGGTCCTTAATCTTAACCACTAAACAAAACTGGCTCTATTGAATTTAAGTGTTGCATAAATGTAGAAAAGGAATTTGGATGTCGGGATGCAATTCCACATTAGTTTCAACTGAATGGCTCTTCTGCACACATATATACCCCAAAGTATGGAAATGATTTCCTAAACAAAGTAAATAAAATGCTTTCCATAACTTTTAGTATATATACATGGGAATTAAATACTATTTCTTTTTTTTTAAGTACTTTGGCAATCTTATGTTCTGTGGTTCTATACATGCCCTTGACAGTGCACTCAGTCAAACTTAATGGATCTCTTCTGAGTTAACCTAGAAGATTCTTCCCTTGAGTTTGCTGCTTCTTTGTGATTGCAGCCAAGAATTATTACTAAAGGACAAAGCAGCGATAATTCCTGTCCAGTTTTGGAAGAATATTGAAGAATATTCTGGAAACTGCATATATAATTTTGCCTGTGTGT
The DNA here is from genome assembly GCA_003457575.1 of Thermophis baileyi. Taxonomy (NCBI): domain Eukaryota; kingdom Metazoa; phylum Chordata; class Lepidosauria; order Squamata; family Dipsadidae; genus Thermophis; species Thermophis baileyi. The sequence continues at coordinate 1,587,437 of QLTV01004104.1, read as the reverse complement.
CAAGCCCTAAGTAGACTAGAAACTTTTGGAGACTGAAAGTAAACAAAATCTCTGTAGTTGGAACAACAGTTCATCAGAATAAAACAGAAAATTGCCAACCTAAAATTAAATGCATAAATTATTACAAATCTCTTTTAAAACAATATTTTGATTGCAGCTGTTCAAAGGTCGCAAATATTTCTCTTCATTAGGAAAATGGTACGAAAGAAACAGGTAAGAAGGGGGGAAAGCGGGGAAAAAGACTGTCTTAAGTACTGACATTCAAATTGGACAAGAAAGTTGGCTGAATCCAGAATTCCCCATAGGAATGAGGAATAAAGAAGTAAGTATCATTTCCTTATTTCTGAAAGCTGAAGTCCAGCACTGTTGTTCAGGTAAATCATTGGAGAATGATGCAATCCATCGGAATACAGTACCGTAGTCATTTTCTGCATTGAATCCCAAAGCAAAGGGATAAGTGTATATAAATGGTAGCTTGAAATACATCATTCTTATATGAGATGAGAGACTATAATTATCATGCAGCTCCCCAGCAGGACATGCTGACTCATTTCTTTCAAATTGTCCTCTGGATGATTAGATTGCTAATACGCAACTAAACTGACCAGTTAATGGGAGTTTATGTGAGCAGGTAAGCTTAAATATCCCTGAATCTGTATCTGGGAGACATGACTGCCTTTTGAAAATGTGACAGTGCGTTCCTATCCTTCACATGCAGAGAAATTTATTTAAATGGATTTCTGAAGCTAATTGACAATGCAATAAAAGGAGAAATATAGCGAACCCAATAGGGAGGTTGAGCAAGCTCAACCACCTTATTTGAGCTGCAGCAGGAAAGGCCATTCTAAATTGCCATTGATTCAATAAGATCAGATAACTTAATTGATTGTAGCCAAGGTCTTTCATCTCTAAGGCACAGATTTGTTGCCACATATTAACTTTTGTTTGAATCTACCACATATTTAACAGGAAGAAAATTTTGGCAATACAGTTTTATAATTTGGGGGGGGGGTTGAAGTTACTTTCTCAGTAACTTCTGAAATATAAAAATCTCTTGCATCTTTTGTAAGTCCATTTTTTCAGTGATATCATAACTTTGAAGGTTGCTGAACAAGTGGATATAACCTAAGGACTACCTGCACTTCTGAGAAAGTAGGCATTAGAATTACCCAGTAATTACTTCATTGTTCATGCTATCCAATTTGATTAATTCCATCAATGTCACTTCTAGCTTCCTGAAGTAGCGTATCAGGAAAATTGGGAGCCTTTTTCAAATTAGTAGTTAAGTGGGGAGCCCAGAAATATAGCACAGAGGTAGCATTTATTGTTAAGAACTCCCTATAAAGCCACTTCTTAATTTTAAATTCCAATTTATTTTATTTTTATTCATTTTATTCTTCTGCTGAAGACCTGTACTTTTACTATTTTTACTGGAGACTGATATTTTTATTATTTCTGCCATGGGAAAAAGGAAGATTAGGCAATGTTCACATTTTGTTTCTCAGACTTCACTCAAGCCTACTAAACAGCTCAAAGTTGATAGAGACCTAAAAAATAAACAGCCACTTGTCATAAATCACCAACCCTCTCTTACTTTTCCTTATAGCCTCTAAAATAGATACAATTCCCTGGAACTGGATCTACAAGCAGAGATGCAAACTTTTAGATCTTTTTGCCCTATGCTTGAGTGAGCTTCCCCTTCTCAGATTGCAGCCATTTGTCCAGCTGCTGCAAGGCTTATGCAAGAAGGGGATGAGGATTTTTTAAAATAAAGAAATACTGACTTTATAACCAGACAATGCCTACTGATGACCCAAACAATATTGTCAATTTTTGAGCTCATGACCACAGTTAACAACAAAGTGGACACTCTAAAATAGAGTTATTCAGCTTAACTAATCATCCAAATACTACTGCTGAATCAATTAAAACAAGTTCATGTAGAGACAACTGTGACTTAAAAGCAGATAAAATGGATCCTAATTTAGAACCTAAAAGAATGAATAAGCTAAGAGATCTAAGTCTACATCCAGAGGAGCATGCAAAGCAAGTTCTACCTTCCCCAAAAAAATTAGATGAAAGGCAAGCAAATCATAACTGTTACATACAGCCAAATCTGATTACTCTACAAATCCAAAATAAGAGTAAGGAGAGGAAAATGGGGATCCAGAAATGCAGCCATTCACTCCCACAGTCAACTTCTACACCAGGGGTGTCAAACGCAAGGCAAATTCAAGGGTGCTTAAATCTGGCCTGCGGGGCCTAGAAATATCAAAGGACTGGCCCGTGGTGCCTCTGCCAGCCAAAAACGGGCCATGCGGGGGCCGCGTGGGGCCTCTACATGGCCCATTTTCAGCCAGCAGAGTGCTGCAGGAGGACTGGATTTGACTGGATTACAATTATGTGGCCTGAAGTAAGTGCCTGATCTGGATAGAAAACAAGCAACAGCCTATGTTAATACTACAGTTTAATGCCAGATTTTACAAACTGTAGGTCCATTTAATCTACAATCAACAATCTATACTTGACAGCCATTTCTATTTACAATCCTGGAAATTTACCTCTGCTGTTAGGTCTTGTATTATCATGTTATTTATGCTATTGTATTTTTATTATTAGTTGAATAATAATAAAAGTACAATAGTATAAATAACTTTTCTGGCTGGAAAAGCAATTTACTATTAAACAATGGGGTATAAATTTAGAAATAAAAAGTTTAGCAGAGTATGAAGAATAAGTAATAAATGTTTGCCAGTAATATCTGGTAGAAGAGATAGGAAATGGTTATAGTAAAGAACTGTGGAAACAAAGAAGAGAAGGGGAAAAATGCATCTTGAGCCTATGTCAAACGGCCACCATAGCCACGCCCACCCCCGGCCACGCCCACCCCCGGCCCTCCAAGGTCAAACACAACCCTGATGCGGCCCTAATGAAATCGAGTTCAGATCTAAGTCTACATCCAGAGGAGCATGCAAAGCATGTTCCACCTTCCCCAGAAAAATTTAGCGGAGTATGAAGAATAAGTAATAAATGTTTGCCAGTAATATCTGGTAGAAGAGATAGGAAAATGGTTATAGTAAAGAACTGTGGAAACAAAGAAGAGAAGGGGGAAAATGCATCTTGAGCCTATGTCAAACGGCCACCATGGCCATGCCCACCCCCGGCCCTCGGAGGTCAAACACAACCCTGATGCGGTCCTAATGAAATCGAGTTTGACACCCCTGCTCTACACTGAAAGGTGGTTGATTGATTTGTAGAAGATTGAATGACTCCCATCCAGGAGAGACTGTAAATGAATCCTTCTATCATTTAAACATCCCACTATTGCTATCCTGTTGTTCAGAATGAAGTCTTTTTAAAGCAAGTTTGATATGTTCACATTGCATGTATTTCACACAGAGAGAATTAGTCCATTAATAAGTCATCTTGGCATTGCTTTTACTTTAAAGCTTAATTGTGGCAACATAAAAGTAGGTAATTCCAAGGACATTCTACCACCACTGTCCTTGAGAAGAGACAGCTTCAATAAATAATCTGTACCTCCCACAGCAAATCAATTTTCTAAAGAACTGTTAAAGACAAACTTGATTAACTCTTTCAGGACTTTGCCAGATACTGGACAAGTGTATATTTTAAAAAGGCTAGACAATCTTAGGGAATTATTAGCAACAACATGTAAAACTATTAAACCTCTAATAGAGCTGGTCACCCCCATTGTCCAAGAAAATACTGCCTACTTTGAGAAACAATCTCTGGTTCATTCCGTATTTCAACATGGAATATAGACATGGAAAAGAACAACAAAGAGTCCTTGGGTGTAGTTTCTACCATGTGCTCCTGAATAAAATGTTACATTATACAAAAACAACAACAACAACAACAACAACATGTAAGTAATGGAAATAAAGTAGAGATCAGCAGAGGAAGCAAGATGTAGCCCAAATCTTGGAAGTTACTAACCGTGGATGGAGTTGCACAGAGTTCTACTTCATCCATGGTCACCCTTAACACATTTAAAAATAGACACAAGCCCCAAATCATCACTTAGGGTTACAGTTCACAAAGAAATTCAAAATGTGCTAAGGAGAGAACCTGAGAAAAGAAAACCATTATCATCTATCTCTTATTCTGAATGGCCAACCTGAAAAGTGCCCCACCCAAATTACTGCTTACTTCAAAACTGCTGAAGCTTATACAATAGCAAGGCAGTAGTGATGGAAGACAAATTTCAAACCAGTGCATTTTTTCTAACACTGAAGAAATTTTGGATAACGTCACTCTTGTTGAATGATCTCACTAATATTAAACACAAATGTTCTATCCAATTACTGACTTGAAAAATTGCTGGTTGGAAGAACAGAGTAACAGTTGGCCTCCTTACATGATTTTATACACCTGGAAATTATGCCTGAGGATTATTTTATGACCACCTTGGCTCTCTAGAGACTCCAAAAGAAATATAGTAGGCTTATAACTGGTCTCCTTGAACTATAAATGTAACTCCACATTTAAGGAGGTAAAGAACCTGGTTTTATATATCCTTCTACATACCATTCACGAAATTAGCAGTGTTTCAGATTATATACTGTATTTTTAAGACTATAAGACATACTTTCCCACCCACCTCCCAAAAGTGGGTAGAAATGTCTGTGTGTCTTATAGAGCAAATGTTGCCGAAGCCCCGCCCACCCACCAGCCCCCACTCTTTGGCCTTTGCCTCCCAGCAATTTGCCTCCTTGCAGCAAACAGCAATTAGCCTGGTCAGCTTCAGCACAGCCTGATTTAGCAGAAGTAGCTGATTGGCAGTTGGATCTGCCTCCCGGAATACCACCGATCAGCTGTTCCAGGCTGCGGGGATCGCTGCCGCCCATCAGCGCTGTCGCCACCCATTGGCACTGCCACCTATCGCCGCCTCCGTGCGCCCCATTTTTGGCCTCTGCGCACCCCATTTTCGACTTCCACACACACCATTTTTGGCCTCCGTGCCCCCCATTTTCGGTCTCCATGCGTCCCATTTTGGCCTGTTCCAACCTGGAACAGGTGAAAACGTGACATGCGGAGGCCAAAAATGGGGTGCACGGAGGCCAAAAATGGGGTGCGCGGAGGCTAAAAATGGGGCGCACGGAGGTAGCGATAGGTGGCAGTGGCGATGGGCAGCGACAGCGCTGATGAGCGGTGGTGATCCCCGCAGCCTGGAATTGCTGGGAGGCAGAGGCAAAAAAATTTTCTTGTTTTCCTCCCCAAAAGCATCTTATAGTCTGGAGTGTCTTATAGTCCAAAAAATACAGTATGTGTTGCACGAAACAAGACTAGACTGTTTTCAGACATTAAAGCCCATGTGAAGGAGGATAGTGATCACGAAACTGATCACAGTCCATTTCCAAGGCAAATCTGATACTAGATTATCCATGCCTTGCCAAGAAACAGCAAGCTAATTTTGAGATGAGGCAGAATAGAAGGCTGAATTGCGCCAAGGTTGATACTAAGGCAATATCTACCTTTCTGAATTCAGAACAGGCCCAGACTTGGACAAACTCTATTTCCTCCTTTTCCAAGGTCCAGATAAAATCCTGACCCTACATACTGATCTGTACACCGTACACAAAACCCAGAGAAAAAAATTAATAGGTAAACTTCCCACTAGGAACTGACAGCAAATAAGTTCAAATTGGTTTTATTCTTATTGTTTACATAACAGAAAATAGCTGATGGGACCAGACACAACCATAACCAAAAAAAACCCCCAAACAAACCACTAAAATGTTAAAAATTAAGTGATCATCTCAAACTGATAGCCTAAAAAAAAAAACCCCCAAACAAACCACTAAAATGTTAAAAATTAAGTGATCATCTCAAACTGATAGCCTCCCTTAAAAGCTTCCTATACAGATAAAATGGCCAGAACTAAATTTCAGTAAAAGGGACAAATTCAATTTTCTTCTGGAATACAGTGCCTGGTTTGTTAAAGAAATGCAAATTCCAATTCAATATTACTATTCCAGGTTTAGTTTGGGGGGATTTTTTATGCAAATCTGCTAATCACAACCAGGGTCTCCCATATTTACAAATTATTGATACTCTAGCCTTTGAAAACTTTCCACTATTGCAAGATCCAATTTGGGTCAATCACCAGGACCAGAGGTTTACTCTTTTGAGCTTTTGGACTTGTGCTGAAGCCCATCTTCAGGGAACTTTTCTTTACTGGAATATGTGCTTTGGGCTATGCTATGAGTCGTATTTATGTGGTGCCTTCCTATTGGTTGATTGGTGTGTTGATGGCTGGCAATTGGCTGTTGTTTCCTTGTATTGCCAAGCCCTCGGCTCCTAAGTGCCTGAGAAGTTTTCCACTATGGCCTCCAATGTCAGTATCAGAAATCAAATTTATGCTGTATTTTCTTTATCCATTTTTCCCTGGAAGATCCTGTATTTTACTTTTATTTTATTCATTTGAAAGAGATGGTATATGCATTTTAAATACAATCATGCATACATTCTAGAAAATATATTCTTAAATTCATTTCCTGAATGACCTTGAGCAGGTTATTGCCCTTCTACAAATTGAGAATATCACAAGTTTTTCCCAATCTGATTTTGCAGAAATGTGACGGGAACTTAACAGGTTCACTGAGGGTTTCTTTCCTGAGAATGCACTATACTTCTCTTAACTTGGGTACTCAAATAAATATTGCCACTCCTATTATATTAATAATGATCTGTTGAACAAGTGTATTCAAATACATGTTTTCAATCCGAACAGCTTGATAAATAAGGCTAGCCTTGCTATTGCTGTTGTTGTTAACTTAATGCAGTGAATGCTGCCAAAGATTTGGATTTAGCCTGAGATGAGATTTGAACTAAGTACTTCTTGGAGTATAGTGTTTACACTTAGTTACAGCAGCACATCCAATCTCCATGATATCTCCCACTCCATCTGAGTTGTGCTATGTGATACACCTCATGGCATTCACTAGAAACCAGCTGCTGCGTGATCATTGATTTTTCCAAAAGAAGATGACTGATGAATACCAATAGAGTAGTAAGAAGAGGAAAGGGATTATGCAATGAACGGTATAACAAGATCATTCAGAATTGTCCAGAGATGATTGTTTAGAGATGAGGACACTGTGGATCTGTCTAGCCTGGATCTATTACATGATCAACTTCCTAATTAGAAAGCAGTGACACTATCTTTTATTCTTTTTATTCTAATAATGGAGCATCTGAATTGCTATTAACTACTTCTCAGAAACAATGTTTGACTGGAAGTTGCACAAGTGGATTATGATTCTTTTTTATTTTAATTTTTCCTCAAGCAAACAATTTGTATTCTTTCTATCCCTCAACCTTCCCACACCAATTCCAAAGTGATTACTGGATTATTGTTCCCTTGAATCTTAGGGATGGAAGGCACCTTGGTGATCTTCTAATCCACCACTTGCCCAGGACAGGAATCCTCAGATCATCCTAGACAAGTTGTTGCCCAAGTTTTTGTTTGAACACTTTAGCAGTGAAGCACTCACAACTCCAGGAGGCAGTTCATTCCACTGCTTAATAGCTTTCATGATCAAGTAATTCCTCCTTATTTCAAGCTTGAATCTGTCTCTATAAAGCTTAGACTTGGGGCTTGTTCTACCCTCAGGCACTCTGGAAAATAAATCCACATCTTCTTCTTTGTAGCCATAATCAATATGTGGGCTAGCTAACATGTTTGTGATTAATCTTGTCTATAAGGAAGCATCGTGCTATGATGATCAGAAATATGCATATTATACATGTTTTGCCCAATGGGACAACCTTTAGACATGATGGATATACAACTCCCAGAATTCCCTACTTGTATTAAGAAAAATGTGTTGACAACTGCAATTCCAATATACTGGGAGATTGCCACAGTTGATAAGTTAGATTTAAACAGTATTATGGTTGGTCACACAGCCAGCCAGATGCTTAAACTGGATTTGGCATTTTCTCCACCTATTAAATCCTTTCCAAGGATCTGGGATATGGTGGTGGTAGTGGTGGTGGTGGTGATTACATTGACCAGTGTCAACTCTCATTTGGGAATTTGATAGGACTGGTTACAAGTTTATGTATTACATTTATTAATTTTAAGAAAGTGTTGGCTAAATAATCCTCTGATGCATCCCCTTCTTCACTGATAGTCACAATGTGCTTCATGGCATTGGCAGGGTTGTTCTAGCAAGTTAAAATGATATGTCACTTTGTCCTAAACAAAACAACTAAGAAGTCTGAAGTCTGAACTGTTGGAAAGTACTGGTATATTACACACAGTACTCTCACAGCCAATATTGCCACAAACTGAAGGTGACTCTAGGGTTGTATATTCATGAATTAAGAAAATCATTCTTTTCAGTATCTGTTTCTGTTAATATCCATTCAATGTGAAGTGGCTTAAGTGGTTAGGAACAGAATAGAAAAAAGAAGATATATATTAGTTTAGAAAATGAATGCCTTTAAAAAAACACCCTAATTAAATCATACTAAGAGGGCAACTGGATAACTACAATCCACATGTTTTTAGGGATCCATAATAGAATCAGAGACAGCATATGTGCTTGGGGCAGAGGAAAAAGTAGAAAGAAAAAAATATATAATTCAGAAATAAGTGAAGTGGTGTATACAACCAAGCTTTGATGGTTCTTTTCAACTGATGATAGATAAAACATAATTATTTTATAGAACAATTACTGTTTCAAGATCTACCATTGGGGATAAATCTGTAACAAAAAAAAATTGTTTTGGTGCATGAGTAACTTTTCCTTTTTCCAGACTTATTTAGTACTCACAAAGGTCATACTGCTTTGCTGACATTCCCGACAGAACCCCATGACATAGGGGTTTATTAATAGTCCTAATTATTGCTCTTTATGATTTACTGGAATTACTGCCATCTGTCACAGGCACTAGTGTTTGCCAAGCAGTGCTGCACTTGGTTAAATTATCATACAAACCACATCTAGAATATCAACAAGAAATGGCTCTAAAGTGCATTTATGTGCATAATAAAGTTATCTTGGGATGGGAGGGTATACTGCAGTCTCTGTTCATGTGATAAGAAAATGTATCCCTCTAGACATTATTATGGATTTGCTGTGGATGCCTTCCAGATTATTGTCTCTTCCAAAATTTCCATTTAGCACAGTCTTTGGTCATGTTCTCTGGGCATTCTGATAGTAGGTGCCAACATAACTGGAGGATGCGAGGTTGTGAAAGAATGCTTGAAGTCATTGCAAAAAAACACTCCACTTCAAATGCATTGTTTCCTAATTAATTTGCAAACAAGTGATACCAAATGATACATGAAGAAAAATAAGGTCCAAAAGATTCCCTTTTATTTCTTTATATCAAAAATAGTAATGCTACATATCTCACCTTGATTACAGCATCCCATTGGGGAGAGGAATGCATAAGCTTTTCTTCCAGTGGTTACTGTAGATCCAAGTACTGTGTGTATGTGTGTGTGGGGGGGAGGGTAATGTAAATTCAAGGTTTTTTTAATGGGAAGCATGATACAAATATTTCAAATGAATAAATTATATAGATCAGGCTTCATGCTGTTATGGTTTATAAACAATCATTTATGACACAGTGTTTTATGTGAACTCCTAAAACTGAAATTTATTTCATAAACCATAGGTTCATGTGATGTGTCAACTAGGCTTTAGCTGGGATTAGGACAGGACCTGACAATGAATTGACCCCCAACTATTGTTAGTTCAGAATTCCTTAGATTGGCCATGCTAGATAGAGATGATGGGGTTTAACATTTTATAACATCTCTGGATAAGAAATGGGACTTTATAAATTGTAATACTCTGGTAGAGAATAATTTCACTTCCTCATTAATTAGCTTTTGAAAGCTATTGGATATTATTCTATATGGTCATTAGCTGTTAAGCTGTGTTGTTTTTAGAACCAGTCTGCTATATGAAGCAAGGTCTTGCTCAAATTATGATTAATGTTTTTTGCAATTAATTGATCTGGAACTTGACTCTTGATTTGTCCAGATCTGGAATGGAAGGTTATTTTAAAGTTATCCTCACTTCCTCCCCCTGCTCATAGAAACAAGTCCAAAGTTGCTACAAAATGGAGATACATTATATTTGCTATTCCTCTTCTGCTCTCTCAACTTCTTGGCCATATGAAGGATGTGTGGAAAGGGATACAAAGGCAGTGACTTCAACCTCAGTTAGATCACCACAGATAATTTTCATTTTCTGTTTGTTCCGTATACTATTGATTGGGGAGCAGGAAGAGTTGTGCAACATATCTGTGGATTTATCCCCATTGATATGCTGGTTGTCTAGCCTCAAAATCTCACCATGACTGAGCAGTTACATATACATACATTTTCATATATATATAATACACAGAGTATATTCTACACGAGAGCCAGTTTAGAGTGATAGTTAAAGGTATCAGGTTAGAAACCAACTAACAGTTCTAATTCTCCCTTAAGCACAAAGCCAGCTTGTTAATGTTGATTCAGTAACCCTAGGAAGAAGGCAATAGCAAACATGTACCGTGTTTCCCCGAAAATAAGACATGTCCCGATAATAAGCCCAACAGGGCTTTTCGGGACATGCGTTGAAATAAGCCACCCCCCGAAAATAAGCCCCCCCATTACTTTCCGGGGGGAAAGGGGGGGCATGCCGGGAGGCGCTCTTTTTGCTGCGGGCACTTTTTTGGCCGGGAGAGCGAGAGCAAGTGGGAGTCGAGGGCACGCATACCCCACGAGACTGCTCGGCTCCTCTGGGCTCTGCCTCTGCCAGCGTTTTCAAACGCGCTCCTGCCTCCGAGGGAGA
>QLTV01004104.1:1533100-1560152 GCA_003457575.1 Thermophis baileyi | reverse complement strand
TATCTATCTATTATCTATCTATCTATCTATCTATCTATCTATCTATCTATCTATCTATCTATCTATCTATCTATCTATCTATCTATCTATCTATCTATCTTCAAATGTATGTAACTGCCCATCTCACAAAACTACAAAGCTAAAAAGATTAATAAATACCAAAAATTAATATTATTATTTAAGAAGCATTAAAACTGTAAAAACCCAGCTAAAGGAATAATGGGTAAAGGGATATTAATAATAATAGAGCCACTTTTCTAGTTCACCAGTACCCTGGGTCTCCCTGTTGTTCATTTGTTTGTGCTTTTTTCCCTTTCTTCTCTTTTCTTTTTCTGTTTTTTTATCATATTTTTCTGTTTAAAAATTATTTGGTTTAATTTTGTTATTCTAGTGTTATCTGGTATTGTTTATATTTTGTATTCTTCCAAAATTATTGTTTAAATTAAAATTCTTCTAAAATTGTAAAAAAAGTTTAAAAAGGAGATGGCTTTTTAGTGATGCACAGATGGCACAGCCACATATCACATCACATGATGGACAACAATGATGGCATTATGGAGCACACATACGATAGAGCAAGACATTCTGCAATGGGATAGTAGGGGAATATATTGGAGGGGGACTGCCTTTTTTGCCTTAAGTAATAACAATAAAGTCATTATAAACACACAAACACACACACAATTCTTCTGGGAAACACAAAGCATAGGTTAAAAGAAATCATGCTATTGTAATTGTATAAGAAACTTTTTTGCCTACTTTCCCAAAGTTCTACCAGACCAATTACACTCATAACTGGCCAACTCTGTCTAATTTGAGATGTTTTGCCTTTTGTATGAACTCATTACTTATTGCATAATGAAAAGAGAATGGGACTAATTTAGAGAATTCCTACAAGTTAGGCATTCAGACAAATCAACCATCATTAGGCACATAGAAATAAGCCACATTTTCACACAATTCAAAAGAGACAATAAAAAATCTAAGAAGGAAACAAAAAAAACCAAACAGCTCCTCTAAAGCAACCAGCACCCAGATAAGCAGGGATTAACACCAGACAAACAGTCTTGAAGAAAATAAATACCCTAGTCAAGGAGCTACCAAAAGGAAAGATAGGATATAAATCTAGCAGACAAATATATTTGTGATAAGTTTCATCTTTAATATCCATGTGAAAATAAATTTGTATGTGGGGAAAGGAAAGATAGATAGATAGATGTTTTAATGCTTTCATCTTGGGCACAGGGTAAAGTTCTACCTAACATTAACAGTGCTTTTTGATACTTTTGTTAAAAGTAAGCCAGTTTTCAGAAAATAAGTTTACCTCATTTATGAGGAAGGCAAGAAGGACTGTGGACTCTGTGGTAGATTTTGACCCATGGGACACAGAACTGCAGTGAGGCATGAAATGGAATGAAATAATTTAATGTGTTGATTTTTGATCTGACCATCTAGTAGAGTAAATATTATTTTACTTTCACCAAAAGAAAGCAGAACTCCAGCAGTTTGATCTATAGATTTCTGCTTCTCTCAAATAATCTTTTGTATTTATAATTCCATGAGACATTTGTATGTTTGTACATAACAGCACTGGGAAAATGTCCAAATTACTGCAATGCAGTGGCTGCTTTTTAAAAAGATTTTTTTTTCTAAAAGTTACAATAAAACATATCTAATTTAATCTATTCTATATTTCTGGGCAACACAAATTCTTCTGGGTGAATTACAGTTATAAATATGGCTTGAAATCAATGCTGCTTTGGAATAGCAGTTTTTCAATCCAGGTATATTTTATTTTAAAAAGACATTAAACCCCAACTTTCAGTTTAACAAGGATTCCTACAGTTACTTACCTTTAAAATTATAATTACACATAAAATACAATAAAATGTAAGTGCATTTTGGAACATTGAAATGTTCATCAAAAGAATTAAGAGGATTAAAAGAAAATAAAACGGGAAAAGAGTAATTCATCATAGACTAAACATAAATGTTAAATATAAAAGTCTTGGCAACAAAAGCTAGGGGCCCCAACTGATTCCATCTGCAAAGAAAATGCCATCATTTAACAGTATAATAAAACAATTTCTTGTTCCCAGCATCTGTTCACCTTGCACCTAGAGTAAATGTTTAGCTGCTAATGTAATGGGTAGACAGGCCACATTTTCCAGTCATCATGTCTGCTGTCCTTTGCAAAATCCATACCAAGATTGCTGATTAATTTCAGAACATCATTGACCATATCCTGTGAAACTTCAGCCAATTAGATGCCCAACAACTTGTCAAGACAACTCCCAGGAATCCCTGGCAGAGTGCCCATTGACACAGATAATTATGATCAGGTAGTCTGTCAAAAAGGAACTTCAGCTTCTGCACCAGTCTTGGTTGTAGAGAGTGCTCCTTGACCTACTTGCCATTGGTATTAAGGGCAAAGCTGGATTTATCAGCATCATTTTATCACAACATTGTCCTTAAATCCATAAAAAAACCATCTAAATATATATATGCATACAAGATCAGATATAAACTATAAACTCCAATGTTGTGTGTTTTTTAATAATCATATCATCCCACTTAGGAGATATTGAGTGCCACCTGTCTGGACAATGCACCCATAACAATATCTCCAATTTGTCAGGATTAAATTTACTTTTATTTTTATGGTCCCTAATCCAGTCCATTCATTATTGATCCCAAGGACTGATTTGACAGTTTCTTCAAGAAGTTTCTTCCAAAACTTTGAATTAGTTTCCCATGCTTTCATGTAGATGGTTGGAAATACTGGGAACTCAATGGACTCTTGTAGGTTTTTATAACATTATAGCATTATGCCCAAAATGGACTACATTCTGGAATTATCCCACCAATTTAGAACAAATGAAATCATGAATTATTGCTTAAGTCATAATTTTTTTTAATGGAACTTGCATGTTGGTCTTAAATATATCATCAAAGTACTTTTTTCTGAATGAATTCAGGGTGCAAGGTAAAGATGGGCTGTTTAGCCATACTGGGCTAAACAGTGTGCTATGATTTACAGAGTAGCATAGACTAATTGAATCATTTGTTGTGTCTGATGTGTACATAGCTGTTGTGTATTTGTTTGAAGACACAATCACAATTTAATGATTTCTGTTATAATTTATCTTTGGATGTTTACCCATTAATGTAGGATTTTCTTGCTTTTCTTACAAGAAGGATATGTTGTATTACATCAGTTATTCAAGATATGTTTTCTTACATTGCCTACTTATTCCTTTTCCCCCCTCTGAGTGGTAGACACTGAGGAGCACTGTATTTGATGGATTTACTTGTCACTGAGTAGACAAACCAGTCCACTGGGAGGGTTTCTAGTCCTGATCTGATGCTTTCCCAGGTATTATCTTTGGCTGCTTATGGATGGCACCTCTTCTGAAAATGCTCTTGTAGAAGATGTGGCAGTTACAGAAGCTTTTGTGGGTAGCAGGATCCAATTCAATAAAATATTTAAAATGTTACAGTATTTTTCCTACTCTGCATTAACTTGTATCATCACCATCTGTCATTGTTATAGAGATGCTTATTATATCAAACCCTGGAGCAAATAAACAGTGATAATAATAGCAACAACAACAATAATACTTTTTTGCCTGCAGGCTCTAACAATCATTTTAAAAAATGGGCTTTGTGGGGAAAAAGGGAGTCTATTTTGTAGTACTGTAGCTGGAGAGATAGAATGGTGCAAAAAGAATTACAGCTAGATCTATATGGTAATTAAAATAAAAGGTCGAAAATCCAAGATGTCAAATAGAACACTAAGAAGAAAATGCAAAGGAAAGAGTATTGCTACAACTTTTCATACATTTTTTTTTGGAAATTCCAGAACTATCTGGTTTTCTACCTGTTCTCAACTTGACAAATACACATTATATATGCAGCCATGTGCACAAATGTATTGCAACATTTTTTTTTAAAAAAAAATATTGATTGGATGTTGAGGCTGCTTAATCATAACTGGATAGACAAAATCTATATATATAAAAGTGAAAAACACTCATGCAGAATCACGAAATCTCCAGAACCGTAAAGCCTACAAACTTGAAATTTGGCAGGTATGTTCCTCTTGGCTTCTAGGTGTTTGCTAAGAAAGGATTTTTCTAAATGACCATAAGAACATTAGTATTTCGTATATTATTATTAACATGCTGGGGCAAGCCTGAGGGAGCGAAGGGGATAGGAGAGGATCCATGGGGCCAGCCTGAGGGAGAGAAGGGGGATAGGAGAGGAGAGGCCTATGTGGGGCAAGCCGGAGGGAGAGAAGGGGATAGGATAGGGGAGCCTTCTGTGGGGCAAGCCTGAGGGAGAGAAGGGGATAGGATAGGGGAGGCTTCTGTGTGGCAAGGCTGGGGGAGAGAAGGGGATAGGATAGAGGAGGCTTCTGTGGGGCAAGCCTGAGGGAGAGAAAGGGAGAGGAGAGGCCGATCGTAACTACTCATTAATTTTCAAGTTGTAAGTGTCAATTTATCAAGCCCGATCACATAGTTTCGTAGCAGAGCACGGGTATTCAGCTAGTAACCATATAAACAGGAGAAAAAAAATTGAAGAAAACTTCAGAAAAATCCTGCATGTATGAGGTCAAAAACTTCTTTTCCAGGTTTTCTATAGCCCCAGAAATGCAGACATATCCCTGGCTCAAATACTGTAGTCATTTATAAGGCTATGTCATATGTTTTGCAGTTGATGTAGGAAGTGGCAGGAAGAGGGCTCTAGTAAGTAAGCTTTTTATCTGTTATAACTGCAAGTTATAACAAGTTAGAATCCATTCAGAAATAAAATCCAGATCCATAAATTTAGCAATGTGAATCATTAAAAACAATCTGTTTGGAGTTCCTTCTCAGTTTGTTGATGTGCTTTAGTTGCTCTGCATGCAAAACCAGCGTTTTTCTCAGTTTTTTCCTAAAGAGTAAACTACACAAATAGTCCTTTCTGAAAAACAGTACTGATTAAATATTTTATGTCATTATAGGGCAGCGGTTCTCAACCTGTGGGTCGCGACCCCTTTGGGGGTCGAACGACCCTTTCACAGGGGTCGCCTAAGCGCGCACTAGCCCGCCATCTTAGTGCCACGCCCCCTTTGTCACCTCATCATGCGCAGGGTGGGGGCGGGGAGGGGGTCACGGCGGCGGGGCGAGGGTCACGGCATTAGGAAGCTTGAGAACCACTGTTATAGGGGAAAATAATATGGAGAACCTTTCCTCATCTTCTGCAGAAACTTTTAGAGTACATGGAAGGTATAAAGACAAAATATGCTTTTCTGCTAGGTTGCCTAATTATGGGATATTTGTACATCCCAATTACTGTAATTCTTTCTTTGTTAGGCACCAACAGCTTGCATCTCGTGAGCTGTACTTTATCAGTCCATTTTGTAGTCTCTGCTTGGCTTAAACACCTGCTATGTTCTGGGCTCATGTCCATTTTTCTCCAACAAGAATGGCTTATGTTTCTATTCAACTTTAAGTTGTATCCCACGTTTCTAATGGTGCTGCCCTAATCTTGTTTTTTTATTAACCCTTGCAAACAAAGCTTTCTTATGTCGAATGGAACAACCATTGAGTTACACAAAACTTCTCAGGTTTCAAGCCATTCCATAAATCATTTGTCCCAAAGGAACCTCCTTATATCTTACCAGTTACTCATGAGAGCCTAAATATTTATGGAAAAACCAGAGGATATTACCATGAACGTGCTGCCAGTTATACCTCATCAAGAGTTTGGCTCCCCACAACCTTCACCGCAATGTCTGAGGCTAAATTCTATCTTTACTTCTACAACAACAATACTTAATCAAAGCCTTGACTGTGCCTCTGGAGGGACTTACACCATCTTATCTCCAGGACAAATCACTATCTTCTAAATGTTGTTGTTATTAGACCTACTTTATTTAGCTGAGCCATACTTTTCTGCTCTTTTTTTTTTTTTACTTTGAACATTCTCTAATGTCATGGTGCATATTACATAATGCATATATTTTAGGAGCATGAAGCTTGGTGTACATGAATATCTGGATTATCTCTAGAAGCATCCTAATTTTTATGATGACTGGATGCAATTTGACCAGAATATTCTATTTAAAAGATGATATTCTGATGGTTGGTAGGAATTTTGGTTTGCAAGCAAATTTGAGAAGAGAAAGGAAACACAGACTTACCCTTTTGACCATTCAAACTTCTATTAAATGTTCAAAGCAATTCTCAGATATATGCCTTTATAAAGGACAGAATTTGATTATTGGTAAGGAAGGGGTTTATTTTTGATTCTTGGTGTCTGTGTACTCAGCCTCATCATCCTTACCAGCAGAATTAGTAATTATAATTGCTAATTATCAGCAGTGACAATTGCCCTCTGTCACTGAAGCTACTGCAGCAGGAGTGTAAATACTTTTTCATCTTTACAAAAATAGACAGGGGAAATTTGTGTTAAAGAGAAATAAAGCTGCTTCTGCTACCTGAAAAAATATTGTTGGAGGTAGGATTTTTATTTGTATACATGTATTAGGCATAGTTTCATCAGGAATCTATATTCATAGGAGTAGGATAGCTGCACTTTTACAGCCTATTCTAAACACAATGCTCTCCATCCCAAGTTTGACCTGAAATGTTAATTTAAGCTGAGATGAGGCTGAAGGAAGTGTCACTTGTAAATTCATGAACAGCTTTTCAAACTCTCCAAAGTCTTTCAGTTTATATTGCATGGTTACTCAGTTTTTAATTTCCAGTTTCCTGGTTTTTTGAAGCACAAATGAAAACTGGAATATGTGAAGGGTTTTTTTTTAATTACAGAATTACAGTAAATCAGTTTATACCATGCCTTTCAGTCCAGAAGGCACTATTGGCTTGTTACCCTCTAATCTAATGAACAATGCAGCTTATTACCAATTACAGAAAAGTGAATTGAACTTCATTATATGGAATGGGACATCATAATTTACCTTTGTAACAAAACCACAATCTCATTGTTCACTGGTTTCCTCTCCCTCCCTTGTTTAACTGCTCATTTTGCCTACTTCTTTTTCACCTTTCCTATGTTCCTATATTTTTATTATTCTATTAGAAACTAAAATGTTCTTTGAATTACAGAGACAGAAATATAGCTGGTATCATATTAATGAGTTATGGCCAATTAGCATGTACTTGTGTGTGTGTATGTGTGTGTGTGTTTTGCATAACACCTCAGATTCCTCATGTTATGATAAAGTAACTTCTATAACATATTATAACTATGCTGCAATGGTTGCCACCATATAATATAAAAGAAAATAGCGTGACTCAACATGCTATGGTTATATCTCTAGCTGCCAAAATATTTTCATTTCTAATGAAAGGGGGGGGGATTGCCAACACTTTAGAAGATAAACGCAAGATTCAGAAGGACCTTGACAGATTTGAGCATTGGCTCCTATCCAACAATTGCACCCAGGCAGGAAAAATTAAATGCATAGATATAGAATAGGTCAGGGGTCTGCAACCTTAAACACTCAAAGAGTCCATTTGGACCCGTTTCCCACAGAAAAGAAAACACCGGGAGCCACAAAACCTGGGTGGGTGTGGCCAACTCTATGTCACACACTCCCACCCAGTCACATGACCCCCCTAGACACACCTACCCAGCCGGTCAATAGGGCAGAGGACGGTTGTTAAAAAACACTGGGAACCACAAAACCCTTTTGACATCTCTCTCTCTCTGTATCTCTCTCTCTCTCTCTCTGTCTCTGTGTCTCTCTCTCTGTCTCCCCCTCTCTCCCTCTCTATCTCCCCCCTCTCTCTGTCTCTCTCTGTCTCTCTGTCTGTCTCTCCCCCTCTCTCCCCCCTCTCTGTATCTCTCTCTCTCTCTGTATCTCTTTGTATCTCTCTATGTTTCTTTCTATGTCTCTCTCTGTGTCTCTCTCCCCCTCTATTTCCCCCCTCTCCCCCCTCTGTATCTCTCTCTATGCCTCTCTCTCCCCCTCTCCTCCTCTCTATCTCCCCCCTCTCTTCCCCTCTCTGTCTCTGTCTCTCTTTCTCTTTCTCTCTTTCCCTCCCTCTCTTTCTCTCTCTATTTCCCCCTCTCTATCTATCTCTGTGTCTCTCTCTTTCTCTCTCTCTTTCCCTCCCTCTCTCTTTCCCTCCCTCTCTCTCTTCCCCCCCTCTCTTCCCCTCTCTCTCTTTCTCTCTCTCCCTCTCTCTATTCCCCCTCTCTCTGTCTCTCTCTCTTTCCCTCCCTCTCTCTTTCCCTCCCCCCTCTCTCTTTCCCCCCCCTCTATCTCTCTCTCTCTCCCTCCCTCTCATTCCCTCCCCCTCTCTCTTTCCCCCTCTCTCTTTTTCTCTCTCTTCCCCCCCCCCTCTCCCAGGGGAGGAGGAGGCCGACAAGCCGAGGATCAGCGCACCAAAGACTAGCTGGCTGGCAGGGAGACAGGGCATCACAACACTGGCGGCTCTGCAGGAAAAGCACAGGAAAAGCAACTGACATCCGGGAGGCGAGAGCGAGCCGAGTGGGGCAGGGTCACATTGTGGCTCTGCATCATAATGGGCTCCAGGAGGAGGGGACCCCACCTCCCCCATTGTGAAGCACGCTAAATTTCACTGTGCTGTGCAAGGCACTGCGAGAAGCGGCAACAGCAAATGTATGCAACGAAGGCACGCAAAGGCAAGTGCAGTGCGCTTCACTCCCACACTAAGGCTCCGGCCATCGCCTCTGCCGCAACAGGGCAACAGCTCTTTCATCCCTCTGCCGTGACAGGGCAACAGGGAGCCGCAGCAGAGGGATGAAAGAGCCGCATGCAACTCTGGAGCCGTGGGTTGCCGACACCCGGAATAGGTAGTACCGGGCTCAACATTAGTTACTGTGAGTGGAATCTAGGTGTCCTAGTGAACCACCACTTAAGTATGAACCAGCAGTGAGCTGCAGCTGCCAAAAAAAGCCAATCAGTCCTAAGATAACATCAAGATCACAAGAAATGATAGTATTGCTCTATACTGCACTAGGAAGGCCACACTTAGAATTCTGTGCCCAGTTCTGGTTGCCATGATACAAAAAAGATGCTGAGGTCCTAGAAGGAAAGCAGAGAAGGATAACAAAGATGATAAGGGATCTGGAGGCTAAACCGTATGATGAACAATTAAGGAAACTAGGTATGTCTAGTCTATCAAAGAGAAGGATTGGGGTGACATGATATCTGTCTTCCAGTACTTGAGGGGCTGTCACAGAGAAGAGGGATATCAGTCTATTCTCCAAAGCACCTGAGGGTAGGACAAGAAGTAACTGATGGAGAGGTCCAACCTAGAACTGAGGAGAAACTTCCTTATAGTGAGAACAATTAATCATGGAACGGCTTGCCTCCAGAAGTTGTGGCCCTGGAGATTTTCAAGAAAAGATTGGACAACCATTTGTCCATAATGGTATAGGTCCGTGATGGTGAACCTATGGCACACGTGCCACAGGTGGCACACAGAGCCATATATGAGGGCACGCGAGGCGTTGCCCTATGTCAGCTCCAGCGCGCATGTGCGCGCTGCCCAGCTGATTTTTGGCCTTTCAGACTTCCGGTTGGGCTGTTGGGTCCATTTTTCGCCATCCACAGGCTCCGGAGGCTTTCCTGAAGCCTGGGGAAGGCGAAAATGACCTCCCCCCGCCCTCCGGAAGGCTGAAAATCAGCTGGAATCCGTTTTTCGCCATCCATAGGCTCCAGAGGCTTCAGTGAGCCCTGTGCTCATGCACGTGGGGGGGGACGCATGGGGGTGTGCGCGCGCATGTGTGGGGGGAGGGCATTGCATTATGGGTGTGGGCACGCGCGCGCACCCTTTTGGCACCCAAGCAAAAAAAGGTTCGGCATCACTGGTATAGGTTCTTCTCTTCAATCAGGGGGTTGAACTAAAAGATTTCCAAGGTCCCTTCCAATCCTGTTATTCTATGTTCTATATCGCAGCTAGGCAGAGCTGAAGAGTGAATGCTCTCAAATATTCTACTTCATGCAGTTGCCTTCACTGGCTTCTTGCATAAAACAAGAGGAGGTAAGAGACAAGGCTGAGTCCGCCCCACCTTCCAAGTTTCCATATTTCTGCATGTTTAAGGGAAAACATGTATAATTCCAAAGGTAAATGGGGGAGGGGGAATCTCCTATATGAGAAATATTTCTCCTGTGGTGATGCAATCACATACAGTAATTGAGGTGGATTAATATGGCAAAGAAGTTTGGGGGAAACAGGCATGAGTATGAGACAGTAAAACAATAACTATTGCCTCTTTGTGGATCTGTGCTGTATGTTCTGCTCTGGCCAATCTAGATGTGACGTTTAGTGTTGGATGCTTTGGTTTAGATTCCTAAATTGAGAGTTCTAGGCAGAAATATGTTAGTTACATGCTTAACTTTCCATGTGTGTTGTGAGGTCATGTTTGTTGTACAAAGTACTTTGTTTTGTTAACTGAGCGATTATTTCTTCTTTCCAGAGTTATGGAAATTGTGATCCATCTCATCTGAAGGATATCAGGCTAAAGAAATGGTCAAAAACCATGCACTGTCTTCTGAAAACTGTAGGCATTTGGTCTTCTTTTCTAGAGACAATTGTTACATACCGAATTGACTTTATTTCAGAACCAAACTAAGTAAATTTTTCCTATCATCTCATATCTTTCAGAAACAACTTTTTATTTGTACCCAAGGAAGTAATTTCAAAACTCTGTTTTGATCAAATTCAGTTTGCAAAATTGTGTCAAATCAATATTATACATGGACAAATCCAGACCGTTTTTCTTTAGACATGACTCAACCTACAGTCTGATGGCAGCTTCTCTGTCTACCGTACAAATGTCTAGCTCAAGACCATGTATTTTTATTAATCAAACTTATCTGGTGTTATGGATCTGCCGCTGAGAAAAACAAATGAGCCCCACAACAGCTATGAATTAATGCAGCTCTTCACGTCCATGTCACTTGCAGAAGCTTCCTGAATTACCACCTCACTTACAGCCTTTATTGTTCTGAATCTAATGTGATGTGTTGAGTAACAAGAAGGAAATGAATTATATTTAAGGGAACAGTCAGAATTCTATGGTGCTGTTGTAATAGATAGGTACTGGTCATTGTTATAAATAAATGACCTGTTGCTATGTATAATCTGATATCAATCTGTTTTTATTCTAGAACTGACTGGATTTTCTGTGGCATATAACTATAATTACATAAATGCCACTCACATTGCACTCCAATACACTAGGACAAGCGCAACTAAGGTCTGAGGTATCTGGATGTCATTATATTAAATGGGAAAGTTGTTTGTCAGAAACCATATCATTTCACATGTATACCACGAACCAAAGTTTGCTACAGGCTTTGTATGATTGTTCCATTTCACAATAAGAACATAGTGTGTTGAGATAGGACTGCCAGATCTAGATTGCAAGGCTCTAGATGACCATTAGAGGGCATCAAAGAGTGAAAACCCATATATTTCTTTCTGCCATCTAGTGACAATCAAGAGCCTTGCAACCAAGATTTAATAGAAAAAGAAGAAAAACAATGGTTTTCAATAGTAAGGTAATAGGCATATCTTTTATCCCCTTACTTTATTCTCATCTGAACAAAGCATTTTCCCCTACCAAACATTATTACTTCCGATTAACAATGAGGCAATCATTTTATTGTTATGGTCGAGAGCACTTGAGACTGATAGAATGCTGGGCTCTGTTAGCAATCGATCTCGAAAGCAGGCAGGTGGCAGAGTTTAGTGAGATTAAGAGAAAGTAAGAACAGAATTACACTTTCTCAAATATCTTTTATTTTTCTTACTACTTTCATTGCTTGTCAGAAATAGTGCATGCATGCATGCATGCATGCATGCATACATACTGTACATACATACATACAAAAGGAAGCAGTATGCTTCCTCCCATATTTGGGTATACCAGGTGATTTAACAGAGAGAAAAAACATATATATATCCTTGTCCCTGGAACAAGCAGATAGGGAGAAGAATCCTGTGGCTCAGTGGTTTAAACACTTGCCTTGTTAGGCAAGGGGCCCAGTTCTAATCCCATAAGGGTGTGGCTAGCTGATGAGAGCTAAATAGCTTGAAATAGATCTATACTAGTCTCCCTTTATTTATGTAAAAAATATAACATATAGAAACGGACTGTCGTTTGTAATTAACTGTCTGGATGGCCCCTGGAGGGGCTGAAAGGCAAAAAGGAAGCAGTATGCTTCCTCCCATATTTGGGTATACCAGGTGATTTAACAGAGAAAAAAAACATATACATACATACATACATACATACATACATACATACATACATACATACATACATACATAAGTTGTTTTACTTAAAGAAAAGTCATTCATGGTCCATATAGACCAAAGTATCCAAATAAACACTGAAGGATATTCCAAATTATAATAATAGTAGATTTATTTGCCATGTATCTATACTTAGGCATAAAATAAACATCAGGAGAATGAATGAGAGATGGGCAATGTTTACCAAAATGTCTCAAAAAATAAACCAAATACTAACCTTAACCACACATCCAGTTAACTTACTTATTGTTTTAACTTATTTCAGAATCAATTCAGATCTGGATTCCTTGTATTCCAGTTTGATGCTTCATTTGCTCCCATTTCCTTTTAATGCCATGTAGCATCAAGTCATAAGGAGAGAAAAGAAGGACTCTTTCTCGTACGAAAGGATTTGTGGGCCCTTGAGAACTGAACTTCTTTCAAGGTTTGCATAAGGATAGTGTAGGAGATAGCAATAGCACTTAGACTTATATACCGCTTCACAGTGCTTTATAGCCCTCTCTAAGCGGTTTACAGAGTCAGCATATTTCCCCCAACAATCTGGGTCCTCATTTTACCCACCTCGGAAGGATGGAAGGCTGAGTCAGCCTTGAGCCTGGTGAGATTTGATCTGCCAAACTGCTGGCAGCTGGTAATCAGCAGAAGTAGCCTGCAGTACTGCACTCTAACCACTGCGCCACCGCGGATACTGGGTTTCCATTCCTATTGGCCTTATTTTCTCATCATAGTAATCCTTCCTGTGGATAATACATATCCAACCATAATATCTTCTTAAGCTCTACAGTCAAATTTCTTTCATTTGTCTTTGGGAATATATTATACTGTAATATAAGCTTTAGATTCAAAAAATTTGATGTAATTTGAACTGTGTTTTCTACTAAAACAAAGTAACTTCTTTTGAAAGTAGTTAATGTTGAAATAGCTTTTCCCACCATTGATCCTTGAGGATATATTTCTCCACAAAAGTTTGACAAGCTTCCAAATTTACTTTCTACAAAAGTCAAATTTGACTCTATTTACTGAATACCTTATCCTTATGCCTTATCAGGTTAGCAGAAAAAATAAGACACTTGAGTCAAGAATATTATAAAATGCCTGTTTCCTCCATTTGTTTCAATGGGATGAAAGCAGAGAGCACTGGATTTTCTTACCCACTAAATATTATAGTATTGCATGTTTATATTTTTCTTGCTTTTACTCTTTTTTAATGTGATTCTTGAGAACATTTACCATGTTCACATGCAGTGTTGTTTGACACTTTTACAATTTTGAAACGTCTCACCAAATTTGTCTGAATTACTCTATGTTCTGATAATTGAATTTCCTATGGCAGAATTTAGTGGAATTGCTTCCTATACATTGCTTTGCTAGTATTTATTTATATAATATTTTATATTATAAAACAACTCTCTTATCAGTAGATTCACAACTTTCTGAAAAAAAAATCAGATTTTATAAATGTTTTTTTCCAACAGGGGATCTCTATCTTGCTTGTTATTGAGCAATCTCCATTAATAATGTCAACTTTTATGTCCTTTTCTGTCTGCACGGCTATCACTTAGAAATTTGGAGTCCAGAGAGACCTGAAGAGGACAGTTCATCATTAATGTGCAAAGTGTGCATTCTATTATGGACTCTCCAATCCCTTGCAAGCTTGTTTGCTTTCCATTTGCTACCATGATTTGCTCTTTGCAGATTGTATTAAGATCAACAAAGAAATCTTCTTTTGTAAACATTGAAATGAATCCTTCACTGTCCAGATAAGCTGAGTTCAGAAGGTCATCATCATTAGTAGCTCTTAATAAGACTTTTCTGGGACATCCCTTTCTCTTTCTCAAGATGCATCCTTCCAACTTCTCTTTGACTATAGACATGTCTTCTTCAGTCTTTTCCCACTTGAGGCACTTTTTTTTTCTTCTCTTGAAAAGAGAAATCTCCATGTTGGATACTTCTCCCCTCCATTTGTCTTTCTAAAACACTCATCAGGTTTCTGTTTTCTTGTGTAGAAAATGCCCTAAAGTGTGACTACCTGCTTTTGCAGATAAAGCAGGATTTTTCTCCAGCTTTGAAATCAGAAGCTTCTGTTTGCTCAGATAATCTTTTCCATTCCATTAGGGATTCCTGCTCACATATTTTTTGATATGAATTAACTCAAAGTCAAGCTTTTCAGAAGCATTATTCTATTGCTTGTTTCAGCACAGTAAAATGTGGCAGAGTCATCAGCAAGAAAAGCAATTATAATTCACCCTGCAATTCTATCCCATTATGTTTAAGTAGCCTTCTCAGGTCAAGTATTTGGCAGACATGGTCTGAGATGTTTCTGACATCCTGCATTTTTAAAGAGCACGTTCTTTCCATCAGACACACACTGCAGCCTACAGTCTTCATATGGTTGGTTTGCTTTTTAAAAATTTGTCCCAAACTTCCTTGCATTTCTCAGTTCCCTGATCTGAACAGGTACATGTAGTCCTTGACTTATGGCCACAATTGAGCCCAAAATTTTCTGTTGTTAAGTGAAACATTTGTTAAGCGACTTTTGTCCCATTTTATGACCTTTCTTGCCTTAGTTGTTAAATGAATCTAGCTTCCCCATTGACTTTGCTCACATGACCATGGGACACAGCAATGTCATAAATAAGAACCAAGCAGCTGAATTTTGATCACATAACCATGGGGATGCTGCAAGGGTCATAGGTGTGAAAATGGTAACAAGTCACTTTTTTCAGTGCTGTTGTAACTTTGAAAGGTCACTAAACAAACTGTTGTAAGTCAAGGATTACCTGTACATTGCTACTGATATATCCAAAGATGCATAGGCTTTCTGACATTTACTGTAGCTTCTTCTTGTCTCAGGCTCTTTATTAACCTCTTGAGGGAAGTTGTATGTTCAAAACCTGAACTGAAATATGTTGACCCATGCTTTTCTTTGTAGCATTGAGCCATATTTTCCCATGCTATAAATCAATATACTAATTTCCTAATAGGTGTTTGATTGGCAGGACCAAAGCACGTCATCCTGTATATTTTGTTTTGATTACTATATTTCAAACAGATCAGCCTTATTCCCTTAGCAATTTATACTGCCAGAAATACTTCAGTGTAAATAATTAAACAAGCAGGTCAATGATTACTGAATGTACTCTGACAATGATATATTTTTGTCTACACAGATTACTTACGGGTCTGATAGACGTCTTTTGTGGCTCAGAAATGGAAATTTTGCTTTTAAGAAAATAATATATATTTACAAAGGATATAAATTAGCCATGTCAAAGAAGTACTCAGGGGAAACAGTCTGAAATGGCATGTTCCCCCTTTTAAAGCCTGTTTGATCAATGTCAAAATTCCTTTCAGTGAGCACTTCTGTAATAATAAGCTTCAAAAGGACAAAGCAAAAGCTCCATTCAGAATATATTGCAATAACCATACTCAATCATATAATCAACTTATGCACTGAAAGCCCTAAACATGTAGAATATGTTCCATTCCAGGGTACTCTGGACAGAGAGATCAGTATCAGCATAGGGCAGTGATGGCGAACCTTTTTTCCCTCAGGTGCTGAAAGCACGCGCACGCATGCTATCGTACGTGCACACGTGCCCACATCCATAATTCAATGCCCCTGTGCCCCACCCCACCCCACGTGCATGCATGCATGAACCCCCCTCCCCCATTTCCCGACTTCCGGTGGGCCCGGTAGGCCCATTTTTCGCCCTCCCCAGGCTCCAGAGTCTTCCCTGGAGCCTGGGGAGGGCGAAAACGGCCTCCCCCGCCCCCCCGGAGGCCCTCCAGAGGCTGAAAACGCCCTCCCAGATCCTCTGCGCGAGCCAAAAATCAGCTGGCTGGCGTGCACATGCGTGCTGGAGCTGAGCTAGGACAACGGCTCACGTGCCGGCAGATATGGCTCCGTGTGCCACCTGTGGCACGCGTGCCATAGGTTTGCCATCATGGGCATAGGGCATCCTTGGCTAACCTCTAGACCCACTGTAGTCTAATTGAAGTCATACCAATGCTATCTCTGCCCTTAGGAAATTGTATCATAAGAATGTAACACTCATGTTGGGCCAGAACAAAAGCTTGTTTTGACACACATTCATTTTCTATAATGTCAAACCAGATGCCTTTGAGAAACCTGTAGTCCTGCATATATTCTCTAGCAAGTACCATTGAGAAGCATCCAGTTTTCTGATTCAACACCTATTCAGATGAGAATGCAAGTCAAGAAGCCAACTAGAGCACATCCAGGGCAAAGGAAGCGACCACAGGTTACAGAGGATAATTCTTCAGCTGAAATTTAGGAAACTTACTTCAACATTAGACTGAGCAATTGAACATATATCAAGAATGAAATAATCTGCAAATACTTTTTACAGCTGTCAAAGAGTCAGTTTCCTTGTACTGCCCACAGAATTCCACCAGAGGCAGAATTTAAAAACTGTCTCTCAGAACGCAGTTACAATTTATATGGGAACAAATATATTGAAATTTTTATATTCATCTTTTACTTTCAGGTATTCATTCTGTTTTAAAGAATCATCTAATTTTACTCTTTCCTAGTCTACTATAACTAAGTTATATATATAAGCCCCTGCTGTTTGGACCTGAAGAGCAGCCTGATCTAATGCAATTAGAGCTTATGATCACATTTATGTCTGTGCACCTGCTGATTCCTGCAGACCAAAATGCTATGAAGAACACAGCGGTAGAGATCACTAAAAAAAATTACCTTAATTTTGACAGTACAGGTGAACTTTAAAATGGGGGAACATCTTACTTATTCACATGGTGCTTTGGCCTCCTAATTCCCCTCAAAGGTTGAATTTAAGCCTTTATTTAATAGTGGGTTCTTTTAATAAAAAAAAAAGGTTGGCTTTACCTATTAGACCAAAGCTATTCACTGTGGCTTATAAATCACTGTGGCTGATTTCCACATTACCAAAGCTATAAATCATGATTTCCAATCTCTAATGGCAGGTTTATAGATGAGGCTAAGTCAAACCAAGCAAACCACATCCAAGGCTTGTACACTCATTTTCCGGGATTCTCCAGAATTTCAGAGACCAGGACTTCCCATCCTACTTGGGGGTGCTGGGGATTTTATGCATGGAAAACAGTTGTGTTACCTCAGCATCTATGCCTTTAAGTTGACCTTTCCTTAAATCTCAGCAAATAGTTCATATTTAGAGAGGAAAGAATTTGAGAGAAATTTTTATTCAGTGCTGAATATTGTTTTATCAGTACAATTAATGTGGAATTTTAAAGGCAGGCTGGAGAGAAGCTGTATTTTAAAATAAGTAAAAGATTTCCTGGCAAGCCACAATTAAGATAATCCCACTTCATTACCTTAATTGTGAATCAACAAATGTGTCTGCAACACATTTGAAAAACAGAGAGAGCTTTAATTGTATTGCTGTGGCCATTTTCATGATTCTTTTGACCAGACCCTCCTTATGCACACAAGTAGAAGTTGGTCTCTAAACGAAAGCAAGCACTATTGCTTTTCATCTATTTGGCCACAGGTATTATTGCCATCCAGCTGGACATTCTGGCTGAGCTATGCTTTGCTTATTATTCTACAGCATTTTACAGCTGCTCATTGGTCTTTTTTGTTTAACTTCAAGTACTTCCAGTGTTGCATGAAGATTTATGACACCAGCAGTGATAAATTTGCCTGGTATTGTATTTCAATGAAAAATCAGCCTCTCCTCTAATTGACTAATCAAATGTTGTTAAACATTTACTTTACCTAACTGTTGTAAAAGTTTCTCCCAGCAACATTCTCCCCAAATAGCTAAAGCTAAATATCTTAAATTTTATTTAGAATAAGATCCTACATTCCCTGGAAAGACATTCTAATTACTGTAGGCTAGAGAGCAGTCCTCTTCTGTCCCATGGGGAACATCCACAGGTAGAGAAGAATGTGGGTACCCCCAAGCTTACTTAATGAGCATACAAGACTTTGACACTGGACTGGACCAATAAGAGAAAGCTGTTCTAAACCACCTGTCCTAACCTGCAGGTATAGAGTAGTTCAAGGTCTGTCTGCTTTTTCTCTTTTCAACTGAGTATGCAGAACCACCTTGATATGTGATACGTACTATTGCATAATTAGTACATATGATAGCTTAATCATATGAATGTGGCTGTCCCCAGTAAATGAAAATTTTTGAGTATATGAAATTTGTGGATATAATTAGCAAAGTGATTCCTTTTCCTCTATGCAGCTACTGGTTCTGAAATAAATTCCGTATTGGGGTGTTGAATTCTATGCATGTTGATATTCTTGGTATGATTGCTATAGCTGACTCTCAATATTTGCTACAGTTCTATTTTTTACAGCATAAAAACATTGATAACAAAGCCACAAATAATGAGACCTTTAGTCTATGGGAATTATGAGTTAGGGTCTAGAGCCAATGATCTCTTCCTCCCAAAGTGGTCATTGGCACAGTGTGCTTCCTCCTACTTCTTGCTCACTCATGGTCAACCTAGTTGGGAAGCTTCACGTGGCTTTCTTGCATTAGCTGGCTTTGGGTTCTTTGGAGCAGCCTACTCAATTGGTAATGGAGGGAGTTGCCCTCACTCGTTGACTAGCTCCTTCATGTCACATGGCTTTTTTGTCTTTTTGGTGGATGGGACTCTTGTCTGCACCACCTACCCCAATGGCTTGAAAAGTCTGTAAGTAGCATTAAGATATAGGGGCATTCGAGAGAGTGCTATGAGCCATTTTTAGCAGCACTAGCAAATAATTGTGTGATCAAGAGAGGTCTCTGAACTTAAAGTGTCTTCTGTCCAAATCCATATATTCATTGAAGATCAGTAAAAATCAGCAAAGCAGCCAATCTGATATGGTCCTAAGGCATCAAAGGCTCATTGGGGCTCTCTGGTACTGTTTTGAGCCGAGGTGGCGCAGTGGTTAGAGTGCAGTACTGCAGGCTACTTCAGCTGACTGTTCAGCAGTTCAGCGGTTCAAATCTCACCGGCTCAAGGTTGACTCAGCCTTCCATCCTTCCGAGGTGGGTAAAATGAGGACCCAGATTGTTGGGGGCAATATGCTGACTCTGTGAACCGCTTAGAGAGTGCTGTAAAGCACTGTAAAGCGGTATATAAGTCTAAGTGCTATTGCTATTGCTATTTTGGTATATACTGCATACAGTTGAAATTTTATCTGAACTTCCTTAAAGCTCTTAAGTTTATAAACTTGAATTTATAAATGCAACATTGTCTTAAGGTTTTCATCAGTAATTTTAAGATGAATTTATTGATTATCAGTTCTTTTGTATACAAAATGGCCTAATCATTTGAAACAATAACTATCCTTTAACATATGTGACTTCTGGACAAATGACAGATGACTCACAAACACAGATTTTGTGCCATTATGTGGGGGATTTGCTAAATTAAATGAAAACATTCTATTCCTATTGTTGACCAATTAGGTACTTCTATATAATCATGCAACAGCTGGCAGTGGCTTCTATTGTATTCCAAGAGTTACTACAATGTTTAGACATCCTGACTAATAGCTGCTGCATAGCTTTATAGCCAAGACTTCAGCATTTTGAGGCATAACCAGGGAACCTAAGCATTGTAGCTGCGAGAATAAGCCATATCTTCAATAAAATGCATATGACACATACATTTAGATATCTATATGGTAGACCTTTTCATCTGTACCATAGTGCATTATCATACAGCTTCCTCACTTTTATAATTTCTATATAGGACAGTTTCCCCAACCTGGCACCCTCTGAGATAATCAGAGTTATAGCTCCTCAAATTCCTAGCTACTATGGCCTATGAATCATTCTGAGAGTCTGTGTCTCAATACATTTGGAAGGCACCATGTTGGGCAAGGATGACATATAACTGTTTACTCTCCTTTTAACATCAATCAAATGAAATATGTGATAATAAATTCCATATGCTTCATGAACAAGTAGTTCTTTGCATTTGGTCAGAATAATTCAGATTGATGGAATGGCTCCTGGTTCTAATATTATAGGAAATGAAGGAAAAGTGTTTCTATTCTCTCTCTTTCCCTTACTCTCTTTCTGAGCTAAAATGCCTTATTGTAACTGTGTCCCACTAGAATTTTAGTCCATCTACATGATAATTTAGGCTTGCCTTTTATGGCACCTTTCCTCTAAAACAAATGTTCACATTTTACCATATGAAGCATCTTTTCATACTTCTCTTTTGTCATGCAAATATTAAGAAATGATCCAGCCTCATCAAAATTTCCAACATTTCCCACAACTACTACTAAAGCTGCAGGTTTTTTTTTGGCAAAAAAATGTTTGGCTTACCTTCTCTCATCAACCTGGGAATACAGAACAAAGACTGTTTCCTTTCTGGGCAGGAGCTCAATATATTTTGCATACCAACCTGCATCAAGGAGCTGTCAGGAAAGCAGCGCTTCAAGACAGAGAAGAAATTGGTGAAGCAAAGGCACCTTCACCTTGTGAATATAGCAAGGAAGCAGCAGAGAGAATCATTTCTGTTATCCAAAGACAAAGCTGCTGTAGCAAAGTGCTAAGGCAAACAGCATTTGATGTGAACAGGTCTATACATTTTAAATATTTGTCCTGAAACATTTATCTGCATTAGCGAACATAGATTTCAACTGCATACATTTTGTTCAAATATAATTTTTCAATATTAGCATATTTTTCACATTAAGACTGAGAAGAGATTTCAAATCTGGTGTAATGTAAGGCTGGATGTTAGAGAAGGAATGGGGAGATCCAAGTTCAAGTCACGCCTTTTCCCCCAACTGCTGAAATTATAATTGAATGTTTTTACTGTATTCCTATATATTGCCCTGCTTACAAGATTGTTGAAAGGGTTATATTAGAGAAAAGACCACCAAGTGGTGCTGTCCTTAATAGGCTAAAGATTAATGAAACCATTTGGTAAATTCTCTAACCTTCCTTTTTTCCTCTCACTGAAGACCTTGGGGAGGGGGGGAGGAATAACCACCAATTGTTTTTCCTAATATATGGTGGGGTATGGGTGGGCATAGGAAGGTGTTTTGAATGCTAGATTTACTCTTACTCAAGGTGACCAGTTGGCAGACAGCACACATGGAAATGTTCTGGGCTTGCGACTTGTCAGTCAAGCTATTTCTGAACATGGGTCTAGCCAGGGGTGGGGTTCGGACCGGTTCCGGCAAACCGTTGTTATGATTTTGCACAGTTCGAAGAACTGGTAAAATCGACCACCGGCTAGCCCCGCCCACCCCACCCCGCCCTGTCCTATATATTATCTTCACTTCACCATGCGGTCCAGCTAATCTCCGTGCCTCACCTCCGCGCCTTGCCCGCTCTGCTCACCAAAGGTAAGCATGCCGCCAGCTCGGCCCTCGGGTTGGGGCCCAGGGACATGGCATTCCCCAGCTCTGGCCTTGCCTCCACCCGCTCGCCGCCCGCCTCGGCCAGGTCAGGGAATGCACCATTCTCCAGCTCCGGCCTTGCCCCGGAACCGCTGGCCGCTCGCTGCCCGCCTCGGCTGGGTCGGGGAATGCGCTATTCTCCTGCTCCAGCCTTGCCCTGGGCCTCCGCCTGCATACTGCTGTCCCCCTCTGGTCTCAAACTACGTCCAGGTTCTTCTTACCTAAAGTGCTGCAGAGGAGATCTTGCAGCCATCCCTCGCTCACTCGCGGAGACGCTCTATGTGGTCTCCGGGTCAGCAGCTGCTTCTCTCCACTGCTGGTCTTGCTGGGAGAGAGAGCATCTCTTGTGCAATTTAGCAGCTGTGAGCCGCCGCTTTCCTCTAAGTCCCATCCAGCCATGGAGAGAAGAAGCCGCTGCCCTGGAGAGCAGAGATGGAGCGGAGCATGCCCTGAAAGGCTGCTTGGTCGACCCTCGCCGTGTGGTGGAAGCCACGCATGCATGGAAGCCCGCACGCATGCATGTGCAGAAGCTGTACATGCACACATGCGCTGAAGCTGTGCACGTGCGCATACACAGAAGCCGTGCACGCACGCATGTGCGCGCAGTCACATTTTTGGCGAACCGGTGGTTAAGTGGGTTGAATCCCACCGCTGGGTCCAGCATGCTTTTGAAGGAACACTAAACTTCTATCCAAAAACAACCTTGACTGAATAAAAGCATGGGGAAATGGGAGGTTTTCAGGGAGGGTATGGAATTTAGCAAAAAGATGGATGTGAAGTGGGGGGAGAGTTTCCCCCCCCCGTGCTCCTTGCAGTCCTTCCACTATTCCTATGACTTGTCAATTAGGCTAGTCTGAACATGGATCTAGATAATTTCTGAAAGAGTTCTAAACCTGAGTTGAAAAATAGCCCAGTTGACAGATTGCAGATCATGCAACCAGATCTTGCAACCAGGATTGTTAGTGGCAGATTGCAATTAATTGACATTTCTAAGCAAAATGTGGTCACAGTTTCCTCAGGATGTTGTAGGGCTTATAATTGGGCAGTGGATGTAGAACCTGAAATATTTATTGGGGGACAAAATACCTGTACCAATTATAGCTACTTTAAATTTAATGAAGGCAGAGGAAAATAATTTTCAAAGCATGCAAAGCACTCCTGATTAGATTTTTACTTAATTAGATTTATTTTCTTTAAAATTCTTTCTGTAGCAAAAATATATGCTTGTTTTGGAAATGCACTCCATAAAAGTGCAAAAGCCAGGAAAAGCCTGAATGATTTACCTTTATTACTTTCAGTTATATGCAATGACCACCACAACTATCTTCGTGAAGAGGTTCACAAAGACAAAAAATATATAGTAAAAATACACAATTAATACATATATGTTTACAGTCTAGTTAAAAATAAAACACAGGATGCAAAATATGTAAATACATGTATTCCAATGTAAAGAAAATGTCTTTAATATAAAAGTAAATCAACTCTCACTTGATTAGAAACAGCTTCCAGGAACAGATGCAGAATATATAGGAATTGTCTGCATATACTTGTCCGAATTCCCACCACCAATACCAATAGGAGCCATTGACTCAACTGTTTTGGAGAGCTCTTCCCACTCTGCCTCAATCAGCAGAGCTACCTGTTACATAGGAATGAAAAGAATTCCATTTACCCCTCTCTTCCCCCCCCCTCTCCCAATCTCTCTGCATATCATAATCTTGCACAAGTTATCATATACAAAAACAATATTCCATAACTCTCCTAATTGTCTATCCATTAGTGCCAACAAGAAGAGCTCTGGTTTCAATTGGATATTAATTTTTAAAATCCTTTTTTCATCACTATGCATATTTGATCCTAAAAAAAATGGGGTTTTGGGGGGGAAGTCCACCAGGCATGATAAAATGATCCTTAATGTTTTCCACATTTCCCACATAAATTTGAAGTACCTTTACACATTTTAGATAATTTTTCTTTTAAATTATACCATAATATAAACTTTAGCCACATATTTTCCCATTATTCTTGTTTCAAATTTCAATAAAAGTTAATCATTCTAACAATTATATGTTCAACATTTGTACATAATTCAATTTCAAATTTTGTCTTGTGTTGTTCAGTTCCAAATGTCTTGTTTCCTTTCTGAAATCTCTCTCTTAACTGTACATATGAAAACCACTGAAAATGAAATCCTTTTGCAGTCAATTAGCAATAGCACTTAAACTTATATACTGCTTCATAGTGCTTTACAGAACTGTCTAAGCAGTTTACAGAGTCAGCATATTGCCCACAACAATCTGGGTCTTCATTTTACTGACTATACTGAAGGATAGAAGGTTGAATCAACCTTGAGCTATTTAGGATCGAACTCCTGACTATGGGCAAAGTTAGCCTGCAATATTGCATTCTAACCACTGTGCCACCACAGCTCTTCTATAGTGGCGCAGTTGATTCAGCTGATCTCTTGATTTCATCTTACCTTCTCCATGCTCTTGTAACAACTCTCAATAGGTTAACCATCTCTCTTTGCCTACTGTTTCTTTTCTATAAAATATTTTTGGTACTGGCACTTCTAATATATTGAATTTTAAAAACTACATTAACCTTATTGTACTATAGAAAGCCATGCCATCCAACCCTCAGGTCCTGCTGCTCTAGAATTCCCTTATTCCTCAGCAGCACCCACTCCTTCATCAAAACCAAGCAACTGGCTAGAAAAAGCAACTTCAAATCAGGTGATCCGAAGCTTTCCATCTTGGAGGATTTTATATTTAATTCTTGTCTTTTTCTCTTGCCATATAAACCTAGATATATAGATTCTTCCTGTCATTGCTTAAATAGTATATCTTTTATCAAAATAGGTATTGTTTGAAACAAACACCATTTATTTTTTTCCAAATAATTTTTTAAAAGTCTGTGCTTGCATGTACAAGCAGGCAGTTTCTCCCTCAACTCCCCAGCTATTTTACTCATGAGAAAATTCCAGGACTTCCATCCTGTGGTCTCCTCATAAGAAGCAGCAATCTGGGGTGCAGGTGGGTAATTTCTTGGTCTTTCCTTTATCTGGAAAGACACCTTTGGCTATAAATCACCACATGGTGCAGTTTGCTGTCACAGCACCATCTTTATCCTTCAGAGATGTCTGGTCGACAATAGAACCACACCAGAGGTGGGTTCCTCCCGGTTCGGACTGGTTTGCCCGAACTGGTAGCGACCCGCTGGTGATGTCACAGTGATGTCATGGATCTGGTTCGGTTGGTGCCAGTCTGTGGGTGCCGCCATCTCTTTTTTAATTTTTTTGAATTTTTATTTATTTATTTTTTTGATTTTTTCCGGGTTTTTTTCCTTCTGCGCATGCGCAGAAGCCGAGTTTCCAGCACTGCGCATGCATCGCCATCTTGTTTTTGGCTTTTTTGGGGGGAAATTTTTTTTTATTTTTCGGCACTGCGCATGTGTGCGCGTGCAAAGTGCGCGCGCACCCACGAGGTGCGGCCACACAACGTGGGAGGAAGCGAACCGGCAGCGAGGAAAGTTAGAACCCACCCCTGAACCACACCTGGGAGTTCCTTATTTTCCCTTCTTTCTCCGTGTGATATTTGTGCATCTTGCATTGATGGTGTCTGTTTTGTTAGAGCTTATTTCCCCCACATCTGACATACTAGAATTAAACTGAGTTTATCACTCCCATAGCAGGTGGACTTAATATCAACTTATAAGATTCCAGTGTAGTTTGAAATGGGTGAAATTCAAAATTTTTCCCTACCGGTTCTGTAGGTGTGGCTTGGTGGGTGTGGTGTGGCTTGGTGGACATGGCTTGGTGGGCATGGCAAGGGAAGGATACTGCAAAATCCCCATTCCCTCCCCACTCCTGGGGAAAGGATATTGCAAAATCTCCATTCCCATCCCACTCTGGCGCCAGCCAGAGGTGGTATTTGCTGGTTCTCCGAACTACTCAAAATTTCCACTACCGGTTCTCCAGAACCTGTCAGAACCTGCTGAATTTCACCCCTGGTTTGAAATCTACTGAAGGCAATTGAGAGTTAATGCTTTCGTGTTTTTTTTCCCCTGTCCCGGTCCCAGTGCTCATACAGGTTTTCAGCATTTCATCTGACATGCAATTATCAAATAATTTGTTCATGAGAATACTGAAGAACATTATGTTTATCTTATTAATAATTCCTGTGGTTTTTCCTGTAGTATGAGGTAATGTAATACTTCACTGTGGAAATGAATAGGCTGTATGCTATACCTTTTTCACATTTTTGATGAAGCTTTTTGTTTGTTTTATTACTATCAAACTGAAAGGGCTGCCTTTCTCCCCAAGGTACTTTAACTATATTCTGAGAAATTGGCTGGATCGTGTTCAGCCACCTGATGGGTGGCTTCAATTCTCATAATTTCCAGCAAGCAAGTTTTGGGGAAGTAAAAGCCAACTAAATCAAAGTGAATGCCTCTGGAGAGATTACGCTGGCTAGAATATTTTCTGCTAGCTCAGTGAAAAACAGCAGGCTAACATAGTTTTTTTTTTAAAAAAATAAGATTTAGGACAAATTTTATTTAAGTTTATGCAATCAGAGAATGTATGAATCAAAAGGGCCTGTATAGAACATGTTGTCTAATTCCAGCTGCAATATGCTAAGTCATTCCTGACAGCACCCTTTTGAAAACCTCTAGCATACTATTGTAGGTAGTCTTTGCCTTGCTTAAGGGTGCTGATCATCAGTTTTCTTTTAAACTATTCAGTCTTTGTTCTATTCTGTTTCAGTTGCAAGTAGGTCCACCCCTTGTTGCAATGACAGCACTCTATACATTTC
This sequence comes from Thermophis baileyi, assembly GCA_003457575.1. NCBI lineage: Eukaryota > Metazoa > Chordata > Lepidosauria > Squamata > Dipsadidae > Thermophis > Thermophis baileyi. The sequence goes on along the minus strand of QLTV01004104.1, from coordinate 1,533,636 downwards.
TAAAAGGTTATCACATCTCCTTTAGTCTTTTGTTTTGCAAGCCAAACCTGCCCAGACTATTTGACCATTCCATATAGAACTTTAACGTTCTGATTCCTATAACTTTCTGATTAAGCTCTTTACTGAACCCATTTTCCATGTTCCTTTGAAAATGCAAGAGACACAATTCTCCTAGTATAATCAGCAAAAAGTACATTAGAACAATGAACAATAGACGCAATTTACATAGACTTTTGTAAAGCCTTTGATTTAGTGGTACACGACAAACTACTTCTGAAACTAAAATCTTATGGCATCTCTGGACCCCTACATGATTGGATAACTGCGTTCCTGTCAAACAGACAACAAGTTGTTAAAATAGAGAGTTCTCTATCAAATCCTGCACCTGTCAATAGTGGTGTCCCTCAAGGCAGCGTTCTAGGACCAACACTCTTCATACTTTACATAAATGACCTTTGTGATCACATTATAAGCACCTGCCTTCTCTTCGCCGACGATGTCAAACTATTTAACACCACAGACAATGCTACTACCCT
>QLTV01004104.1:1506259-1526489 GCA_003457575.1 Thermophis baileyi | reverse complement strand
GCAAATTTTGCCGGTAGAAACTGTCCAGCATGGCCGTTCCGCCAAAGTCCAGCTCTCCGAAGTTGACGGTGGTCAGCTGTGCTCCGGCAGCCTCACAACCTCGCACCAAGCACAGCAACGCTGTGGCTTCAGGAAACATTGTGCTCGCTTCTCAGCCAGTGAGCACACAGGCCCGGTTGATGATCAATGAAGGTTTCTTGTTCTTGTCTTCAGGCTAAGGTGAGTTCAGCTGTTTCCCAGCGGCCGCGGCATACTTGCAGTTTCATTCTCCAAAGCCTTAGTTCAAAGTTTTGCTTTCAAGTAATTCTGTGCTTCAGACAGTTGAACTAGGCCTCCCACACCTCGGCCCAAAAATTTCTTCTGCAGCAAGGTTTTCCTGAAGGCCTCTTCTTGGAGGCTCCCAAGAAAGAGAGATGCAGTTTTAGGGGAAGGCTGACCTATCTCAATTGGAACTGGCTTGGAATTGGAACTCAATTGGAATTGGCTTGGAACTGTAGAGCAAGTATCAGAGAAACCAAAGCTCAGAAAGAAGTAAGGTTACTGAAGGATGATGCTAAAAATAAAAGCAAAATAAGAACTATATCAACTGCTCAGTAAAGATGGCTTAATGCTACCAGTAAGACATGACAAAAAAAGAGGAAGCTACTAAATTCAGTCTTCACCACCATTCAACAAAATTCATGATGCACTAGAAAATTGTGAAGAGCAGATTGAAGGTCAAGATCAAATACTGTGATGAGAAAAACCATAACAATTCTGTGGATAGAAAATACGCACTAGATCAAAGATGTTCAGTGATGGCTCAGGTTATGGGCAGGACAGGCTGCAAGGACAGCATCATAGAAATGAGATGCAAGTATATAAATGGGCACAAGTGTAGATTTTTAAAGAAAGAACTTACAAAAATAGAACCAGAACTAGGCACTGCCAGAGGTGGGTTCCTCCCGGTTCACACCGGTTCTATAGAACCGGTAGCAAACTGCTGGTGATGTCACGGAGCTGGTCTGTCGGTGCCGGACATCTGTCGGTGCTGGTCCATGGACGCCGCCATCTTTTTTGGGGGATTATTTTTGGGGGGGATTTTTTTTTATTTTTTACTGTTTTTTTTCTTCTGCACATGCGCAGAAGCTGAGTCCCCGGCATTGTGCATGCGCCGCCATCTAATTTTTGGCTCCTTTTTTTGGAATTTTTTTGTGAATTTTCAGCACTGCGCATGCACGCAGCGCGGGCGGAAGCAAACCGGCAGCGAGGTAAGTTAGAACCCACCCCTGGGCACTGCATTCCAAGTGTAGTCAAACCAGTCCAAACTATGGTACAATATACAAATATAGCAATAGCAATAGCACTTAGACTTATATACCGCTTTATAGTGCTTTACAGCCCTCTCTAAGCGGTTCACAGAGTCAGCATATTGCCCCCAACAATCTGGGTCCTCATTTTACCCACCTCGGAAGGATGGAAGGCTGAGTCAACCTTGAGCCGGTGAGATTTGAACTGCTGAACTGCAGCTAGCAGTCAGCTGAAGTAGCCTGCAGTGCTGCACTCTAACCACTGCGCCACCTTGGCTGTGGTAAAACCTTTACACTGTGCAGCCATTATTTACCATATTCCTGTAAGGGACTGTAGCAAGAACATAGATCTGGGACAATCTGAGGTATCTATCTCTGTGTTATCTATAACTCCAAGGAACCCAATGCTTTAAAAACAATATAGGAATTAATCAGAAATGAGTTCATGCAGTTTTCCACATAGTCCATCTGTTTTAAGACTGGATTACCTTATTTGTCTATCATACCAAGGACCCTTAACTGATGCTAGCTATATTGATGGTACATAAAAGTGCAGGGCTCTTACAGAATATAAATAAGATTTAGACTCTTTAATTGCTTCAGAGACAAGCCTTTTCATATGCTGAATAAATTTGATTTAATTTGAGTGTCATATTCAAGCTGAAAATTTAAACACAAGCTGTATTTTAGCTGCAAAATGTAACAAAGATTCAGTTCTTTGCATCTTAAAATTTTGCTCAGATGAAGGTAATTTGGATATTTATCCTTTTTTTTTTTTTTTTACAAAATTCACTAGATTGGGAAAGTCACTAGATTCTTCATCTCTGAGTTTCTTGGAGGAAATATATGATGCATATTTCATGCTGTTATTTGAATTGGGCTCTTTTTTAGATCTCATTATATATTATATTCTTCATGTCCCCTAAACAATGCTGGTATAGAAACAAAATGATAAATTTGGGAACAGTTATGGCTAGTATGTCCTGCTTATTGTTATTGCTGATTACATTATGCTACTCAGGGCCTTTTCTAGACATGTAGCAACATCTGGAGCAACAGATGGGCAGCAATAGGTTTACAAGAAAATGCATCAAGTTGTATGGCTAGTACTGTATGAATAGTTATCACTAGGAGGATTCTAAAAGGACATTTGCTATTAATTTTCAAAGAGGGTATTTCCTTGAGTATTAATATGTAATACAATGCTTTGAAAAAATCTAAAGTCTGCACAACCATTGCAACGGACTAATCATTCTAAAATAACTGGTATAATTTAAATACAAACAATTCCATTAGGAAAGTTTTTTTTCAGGAAAAAAAACTTGTTCCAGAAGACTAAAAGGATGAAACACAGATTAAATTTACTAAAATAAGCACTTTTACTATGTGGTTCTTAAAAAATGGTAAATTATCAGATTGGTACAATGAATGTTTTCACTTCTTCAAGGATAAAAGGGGCAAGGGATTGACAACATATTGAAAACATATATGGATATAGGCATACAAAACACACACACACACACACACACACACGTATATTTGTCAATAAAACAATAAAATTATCCAAAACGGTTTTAAAATTATAAATTTCTCTGTCAAACCTGAGAAAAATATAATATAGTTCAATATCTGATCTGGCATGTACACCCCATAGCCAATGGTTAATGCTGAACCAGAGCCATTTCTGGCTATCCATAGGCAGATTCAATTACTCTTAATTATTCTTTGCCAGTTTTGCATGCCACCATACAAAACCTGGCAGTCTTGTGTGTTATTTCAGGATGGATGTCAGAAAGTAGAAATTGCTTGTTGATGATTGTATCTTGTTTTGTTAGTCAGAAATGGGGTAATTAGAGCATTTCGAGGTTCTGGCAATATAGAAGAACACTTTTGATCGTTTCTACATATCCTGGGTCACAAGGACATACTCGTATTGAGAATGAGATCATTTTGTATCTTCCAGGCAAAGGTGCTGAGGGGAAAGCATTACATTGGGCTAAGTGAAGGTCCTTGTCTGATTTAGGATGTTAAGTTGTGCAACATACAAAGCTGATAGGTAAAGGTAAAGGTTCCCCTCACACATATGTGCTAGATGTTCCTGACTCTAGGGGGTAGTGCTCATCTCCGTTTCAAAGCCGAAGAGCCAGCGCTGTCTGAAGACATACGTCTCTGTGGTCATGTGGCCAGCATGACTAAACGCTAAAGGCGCATGGAACGCTGTTACCTTCCCACCAAAGGTGGTCCCTATTTTTCTACTTGCAGTTTTTACGTGCTTTTGAACTGCTAGGTTGGCAGAAGCTGGGGCAAGTAACGGGAGCTCACTCCATTACGCGGCACTAGGGATTCGAACCGCTGAACTGCTGACCTTTCGATCAACAAGCTCAGTGTCTTAGCCACTGAGCCACCGTGTTTCTACAAAGCTGATACCAGTGTGTAATTCTGGTGTCTCCTGTAGGAAGCCAAGTGGTATTATGAGTATCTGTTTGACAGTCTATGTCCGAGATGGCGAACCTATGGCACGTGTGCCACAGGTGGCACGCGGAGCCATATCTGAGGGCACACAAGGTGTTGTCTTATGTCAGCTCCAGTGCGCATGCGCACACTGGCGAGCTGATTTTCGGCCTTGGGGAAGGCCGTTTTCGCCCTCCGGTGGCTTCAGGGAAGCCTGAGGGTGAAAAACGGCCCAACAGGGGGAGGCATGCGCGGGGATGCACGCATGTGCAGTGTGGCGCGCATGGGGGGTTTGTGTGCCGGCACACACGCGCACACTCCAATTTTTGGCATGCAAGAAGAAAAAGATTTGCCATCACTGGTCTATGTCAAATAGATGTTGCTTAAGTGTGCCCCTTGCTTGTTCATTGCCCAAAGATAAGTAAATGGGGGGAAATCCTAGGAGAGAAAGCCTACTGCAAACTGCTTGTTACCATCTTCTTTGAAATCTATCTTCTAATGTTAGTGGAGCTAAGCCTATAGAGAAAAGTGTCAGCTTTAACCAGTGGAATAATATAGCTTGCCATATTCTAGTCTCAAACCTGCAATTTAATAGACAAGCCCAAACAAAAAATTGATTTGAAGGTTGCTATACCAAGGTCCTTAAAATGAGCTTTACAACTGATATATTCTGCAGCAGTTCTATGATTAGTCAAATAGAATATTCACATGCTCTGCTTTGTTGTTAACAAACTATATAATACATTCTAGTAGCTATGTTTAAAGAATGATTGAGTAATCTTTTCTTAAGTAGAATGCCACATTGATCCCCAACAAAGTTTTGCAGGCATGCAAAATGGTAGATGGGAGTTAGCATACACACATTTGCTTTTATTTATTTATTTATTTATTTATTTATTTAGTTAGTTAGTTAGTTAGTTAGTTAGTTAGTTAGTTAGTTTTATTTATTTATATATTTATGTATTTATTTAATTAATTATTTTATTTGTCAAGCATGTATAAGATAACAGATATAAGTATAAACATGTTTGTGAGTACATGAAATGGATACAAATAAATGGGGACATTAGGTAGGCACGATGGTGCACTTATGCATGCCCCTTACAGACCTCTTAGGAATGGGGTGAGGTCAACAGTAGACAGTCTAAGGTTAAAGTTGTGGGGGTTTGGGGAAGAAACCACAGAGTCAGGTAGTGCATTCCAGGCATTGACCACTCTGTTGCTGAAGTCGTATTTTCTGCAATCGAGTTTGGAGCGGTTTACCTTAAGTTTGTATCTATTGTGTGCTCGTGTATTGTTGTGGTTGAAGCTGAAGTAGTCATTGACAGGTAGGACATTGTAGCAGATAATTTTATGTACTACGCTTAGGTCAGACCGTAGGCGGTGTAGTTTTAAGTTGTCTAAACCCAAAATTTCAAGCCTGGTGGCATAAGGTATTCTGTTGCAAGCAGAGGAGTGGAGGACACTTCTTGTGAAATATCTCTGGACTCGCTCAATTGTATTAATATCCGAGATGCAGTGCGGGTTCCAGACAGATGAGCTGTATTTGAGAATTGGTCTAACAAATGTTTTGTATGCTGTAGTTAGTAGTACAATATTACCAGCGAAGAAGCTACGTAGGATTAGGTTAACAACTCTTAATGCCTTTTTGGCAATGTTGTTACAGTGGGCTCTGGCACTTAGATCATTAGAGATGAGTACTCCGAGGTCCTTGACAGAGTGAGGGTCATCTACGAGGTCGTATCCACTCAGCTTGTATTTTGTGTTCTGATTTTTTTTTTTTTTTTTGCCAATGTGCAAGACAGAGCATTTGTTGGTTGAGATCTGAAGTTGCCAATTTTTTGATCATTCTGACACATAGTCAAGATCTTTTTGAAGGGTAGCAGCATTGTCGGTGGTGTTGAATAGTTTTACATCATCAGCGAAGAGAACGCAGTTGCTTATAATATGATCACAGAGGTCATTTATGTAAAGTATCAAGAGTATTGGTCCTAAAATGCTGCCTTGGGGGACACCACTGTTAACTGGTGCAGGGTTTGATAGGGCGCTCCTTATTTTGACTACTTGTTGTCTGTTTGACAGGAATGCAGCTATCCACTTGTGCAGGGGTCTGGAAATGCCATAAGAGTGTAGTTTTAATGGACATTTAAGCATAGCTTAAATGAACTCAGAGGATGGTAGAGAACAGGAAGGCCTGGAGGAAGTTGTGGTACAACTAGGAAATGTAGGGCATGAGCCATTGCTGTTTACAAAGACTGAGCTGAAGAATGTGTTAAAGAGGTTGGCTTTAACGGTTTCATCATTACAGTCTTTACCGTTAGGTCCTTTTAGGGGTGGGATGGATCTCGAGTCTTTAAGTTTGTTGTTTACAAAATTATAGAAGGCACGGGTGGATTTCGTGCGCAGAAGGTTTTCCTCTTGTTTGATGTGATAATTGGTGCATTCCGTCTTTATCTGGTGGCATAAGTTTTTGTAGTGACTTTTAAAGTTAGCTACGTAGCCAGTTTTGGTAATTGTACCAAATTCTTTCTAAGTGAATTTCCCCTGCAGTGATTTCTTGAGAAAAAAAGAAATTGCTATTTCTCAGCAGATAAAATTAACATTTCCCTATTGCTATAGGGAAATTAGCAATATTGATTAGAATTGTAGCTGTCCATCCATCCATCCATCCATCCATCCATCCATCCATCCATCCATCCATCCATCTACATGATTTGAAAAATAAGAATATAAAACTGTTTTTCACACAATGTTATAATAGGAGCCGAGGTGGCGCAGTGGTTAGAGTGCAGCACTGCAGGCTACTTCAGCTGACTGCTAGCTGCAGTTCGGTGGTTCAAATCTCCCCGGCTCAAGGTTGACTCAGCCTTCCATCCTTCTGAGGTGGGTAAAATGAGGACCCAGATTGTTGGGGGCAATATGCTGACTCTGTGAACCGCTTAGAGAGGGCTGTAAAGCACTATGAAGCGGTACATAAGTCTAAGTGCTATTGCTATTGCTATTGCTAATACCGAACCATTGATTGAAATTCATTATAGAGAGAACTTGGAATGGAAAAAGAAAGTAATTCTTACACAACACATAGTAAAATTCTGGAATTAATTGCAGACTTCTGAAATGTATCTGGCTGGCCATTGCATGATATAAAATGTTAATATTAGATGTATTTTTTGTCTAGTCTAGCTTGGCACTCCTTACATTCATATGGTAGCTGCGGAATGTGAATATGATCAAAACTGCTTTCCGGAGTTTTCTTGAAGTAACCCCATAGCATTTAATAGAAAATATTTTTAACCTTCTCTCTTCCCAGTGATTTGCCCTCATGGTCCAACTGATTAGCCAGATAAGAAAAAACAGTAAAAAGATTTCCCAAGGCTCTAAAAGTTACACATCAAGTGCCAGAGGGACACAGGTGGTGTGTTTGAATAGCAGCCATAATTCATTACTAGGTTTAAACTTTGAAAAAAAATCCATATAAGGATTGACTCAAGGTAACACTTGGCCTGGGTATCATAAATAGAGGGCAAAAATGTACAAATTACATTGGCTGCATTTCTGGAATAGGAAAAAATATTGCCTGGTATTCAAGAAAACTGAAATATTAAATGTCAAGACAAGAAGACATATAACACTTTTCTTCTTGTATAATAGATCTATACAAATGATAGGTTATGAATGGTAATCCTTAATATTGCCATAGCTGTTGACAATTCTAACAGCAAGAGAAAGCATGATGAGATTTCACACAGCACAATGACATTATGTTGGATTTCTTGTTTTGTTAGAAGACATAGAGCGTCATTAGGACCCTACAAAATGATTAAGCAAATTCCAAAGACAGTATGCAGAGGAACAATTTCTTTGAGATAATTCCTATTAACCACAATGAAAAAAGTAGCAATAGAAGTCCAATTGTCTTCTACAGCATTTTGTTTCTTAAAACACCATAATAAATTAATGTGCACATGTCGTGGTATTAATAATGACAATTTCAGCAGTCAACATTCCTCAGTTCAGAGCACAAAATACTCCTCTTGTAGATAAGAAAAGATCTCCTATGGGATAGTAGTTCTATTGAAATGGGTGAGTAGGAGTGGATAGAAGTAAAAAGCAGAGTCATATCACAGATGGATCAAGAAAAGTTTTGGTTTTGCAAAACTCAGAGCTCATCTATTCTGCTCCTCAAATGCTAAGAAAAGGATATAAGCTTTGGAGCTGGCGTCATTTAGTTCAGAGATGGGTTCCTGCCGGTTCGGACCGATTCTTTAGAACTGGTAGCGGAAATTTCCCCCCGCTCGCCGAACCGGCAGCGATGGCTGGCTGGACACGCCCCCAAACCAGCTCTCTCAGCGGCACCATAGGTGCCACCATCTTGTTTTTCGCTTCTGTGCATGCGCAGAAGCTGGATTTTGAGCACTGTGCATTCATGCGCATGCGTGAAGCGCACACGCGCCCATGCGGCATGGGAGGAAGTGAACCGGCAGCGAGGTAAGTTAGAACACACCCCTGATTTAGTTCCTTCTTATTGAGAGCAATGGGAAGAAAATGTCAATGTAAAGAAAAAGAAAGACAATGTGCAAAATCCATCTTTGGCACTTAAAACATAACTCTTCATGATGATGCTCACTGTTGTGTTTTCTAGTATAGGAATATCCAGATGGAATGGAAGGACTGGTTGTAGATTATGTTGTTCCCATACATGTTTTGTATACTAGAGAATAAACCACATTTTGAATTTATCACACTTTACAACTAGAAAAATGTAATTGCATAGATATGGAAGGAAAGCATACCCTTAAGATATATAGTATCTACCAATACTGTAAGTGCTTTGCAGAACATAGATCCATGACTGTCATGTTTTTTCTCTTGTGATATTGCTTGTGAAATGAATGAGGTGTGAATAATGAAACTCCCATATTTCACAAGAAAGTGGTTGCCTAAGGTAATCATGGTTTAGAGGACTAGCATGGAATGATAAATCAATTATAGAAAGAAGAGACCAGCAATCCTAGCCTCTTCCCCAATGGAAATAGCCACTACTGTCAACAAAGCAACCCTTACCCCATTATATTCTGCCAATTATGTATGCATGCATTGGCAATTACATTAATATCTTTAGTTCTCATTATCCTTTAGTGTTCTTCCCACATCTCTCTACCAGCCAAATCAGTCATTAGCTAGGTGACATTTGTTGTCAGCTGTGAGGAAATAGTAGTCTTGTTTTCAAGAACTGCTGCGAATCTTGAGTAAAATTAATTTTAATTTGCAGCTTATAAAAAAAAAACTGGGAACAGCAATTTCCATCTCTGCCAGCCAGCTATTGGCTGATTGGTTGGACACTGAGGAAAAATGATCTAGGGTTCCCAAGGCTATGCAAACTGCATGGTGAATAAGGGATATTCACATGTAGCCTTCAAATTTGAATTGTTTGCTATGCATTTACTCTGGACTAGTAGCACTGTCTCAGATATTTGATTCTATTAGATCTTAAATCTATTCAGGTTTAATAGATGCAACTTTTCTGACAACATGAAATTTCATAAAGAGGCTGAATTGGAATAAGTTACAATATATTCTGTTAGACACACATTTATGGTAACCTTTGCAGATGCAAGCCAAGGATATGTCATATCAGCAGTTGAGTACTGTGCTAAACATATCATATATACATATATACATATACACATACACACACACACACACACACACACACACACACACACACACACACACACACACAGTTGTTGCTCTGCTCACATGGTATGCACGCAACATTATAGAATCTGTTTATGGCACAGTTTATAAGTGAATATTGTCATTGCAAGATTGTTTGACTGTTGCCTAAACAATATAAGAATATATGATATGTATCATATGATAAAATATGATGCATCTAACAAAGTCTCTATTGTAGATCATAATATTTTATGATAGAAAAAAAACTTCAATATTTTTGGATAAGTCTGAACAGTATCTTATATTGTCTTGCCTAGCTATCTTTTACCAACACAGTGCATAATTTGGAAACCCTCTTGCGTGAGTAAACAGGCAGAGAATATCCATTTCAGACTTCAACAATATTGTCGAAGAAAGCACAGTTGCTACTCTGCTCCCTTGGTATACTATTGTGTCAGAACTGCAGAATTGGAAGAGGTATTAAAATCAAATCTAACCCCCTGCCTAATGAAGGAAGCCAAATTAAACATACCCAACAAATGGCTGTCTAGCATCTTGCACACATACAGTCAGGGAGAATCCATTCTGGGTCATTGATTTGACTATAAAACTGCTCCTAATGAGATTTCCCTAATATTCAGTTGGAGGTGCCTCTATGTACTGTAACTTAAAGCCATTATTTTGTGAGATGCACAATGGAATTATAGAAAACAGGATGATTTTTTTGGGTGCGACATCTTTTCAGATACTATAAATGAAGAGTACTTCTATATGAAGACTATTCTCTTAAAAACTAAACACGTCCAGCTTCTTCACAGGACTTAATTGCCCTTCTCTGAATCCATTCCAGCTTATCTCAATCCTGAAAGCCAGAACCTGGCACAAGTTCTCAAGGTGGTATTTAAAGTTGATACTCTGCTCTAATGAGTATTTGCATATATGATAAAATGTTTCCAAATCTCCAATATTCACACTTTACATTTTTAAGTACACTTTAATAAAAAAAATTGGCATATATACCTTGCCACCAAGAATTAAAGAAAGCTATTTGGAGAACTGAGGTGGCTCACACAACCTTATAGCAGATATTTAAAACACTGCTAAAAGTATCTGTTGAAAGAAACAAGTTTGTCATTGTTACATATTATCTTAGTTGAGGCCTAAAAGTCAGATGCAATTTTTGCTCATTCTACTTCAGAGTTCATCCTATTTGAATTTCTCAGGCAATGTAAAGGAATAAAAAATAATTAACATTGATAAATTAACCAGTTAGAAATGCTGAAATACATTAAGAAGAAGAACTGTTTATCTGCAGGCAAGACATTAAGACATTAGTAATTTCTTTGCAGTAGCTTGATATAAATATGACTTGAAATATGCTGGGAGATAATAGCTAGCTGAGATATGATATTTTTTTAATCCAAAAATATCCATGATGAGAAAGCCAGAAGGCTATTTAAAATAATGAATAAGACATGTGATTATTTTAGTACAACTGTACTAAACTTGTACTAAGGCATTTCGGTACAATAAAAACATCATGAGTTTTTATATTTAAAGAGATGGGGCTTGGTTTTGTGTGCTATGAAAGATCATCCTTAGTAAATGTTGCATGCCACACATTCCAACAGTCCTTTCATCTGCCAAGTTTTTAGCACTTAGACTTAGCAATAGCACTTAGACTTATATACCGCTTCATAGTGCTTTTACAGCCCTCTCTAAGCGGTTTACAGAGTTAGCATATTGCCCCCAACAATCTGGGTCCTCATTTTACCCACCTCAGAAGGATGGAAGGCTGAGTCAACCTTGAGCCTGGTGGGATTTGAACCGCCGAACTGCAGCTAGCAGTCAGCTGAAGTAGCCTGCAGTGCTGCACTCTAACCACTGCGCCACCTCGGCTCCTAAACACCAATGAAGGCAAAAATATTTGCAATGGGATAGATGACTAACCTAGTGTTTTATTCTCAAAACTCATCTAACCAGAGGTACATACATGTATCTGATTGGTAGATGCTATACAAAGAATGGCTTCCAATTGCTTCTTGGAAAGCAAGAAAGAAATGAAAAGTATTGTCCATCAAGTTTTGTTCTGGGCTCAGTACTTTTTAAGTTCTATATAATCAACATATTTGTTTTTAGTGCCTTCAAATCAGTTTTGATTTCTGACAATTGCCTAGACAAAAAACCTGCAATTTTCTAGGGAACATTTTCAGAAGTGGTTTGCCATTGGCTTCTTTTTAGGGCTGGGGAAAAAAAAACTGGGCCAAGTCTGAGAAGTAATGATTGGCTTTATGCCTAAATCAGGACTAGAATTCATAGTCTCCAGGTTTCTACCGTTGTGCCTTAATCACTACTGCAAACTGGCTGTCAGGCTGGAATTAGAAAGAACCTAATCATTTTGCAACATGACACCATCATTTCAAACTCAATAATCTCTATTGCATCTATTTGTTACATGGCTATGATTAAAGATGTAATAGTCTGATTTGATTTTGGGTTGTAATATTCTGGGTTTATTCAGGAGGATGAAAGTAGTTTCCTACTTTTAGCCTGGATTGTTTTCATCCCATTATATAGTATATAACCTACCCACCAGGAAGAGCTTTCTCCTATATTTTGTTCCATAAATATGAAGAATAGAGTCAATTTTCATGAATTGCAATATTCCCACAACATTTCTCATTGCTGTTGTTTCCCTTCTTTTCCTTGCATATTAAAAAATCATGTCACATGTATCTAAGCCAAGGTCTTCAGCAGCTCTGCTCTCACTACAGGAAGTCAATGATTATTTCTCTGGTCTTCACTCTCCTTTTTCTCCTGTGCTCATACTGGATCCTAGAATGCTGTAATCCAAAGTTTGAAGGTTCTTAGCTTTTTAAAATTTCCATAAAAATGTGAGACCCTGGCAGCTGATAATGGCAAGCTGGCTTTTGCTACAGTGTTCGTTTCTTTGATAGATTAGTAGATCTAAGCAATCTGGAACAAACAGTATAGTTTTGAGCATACTGGGAACAGTATGCACCCAAAAAATGCACTTTGATTGATAGAGCAGGGAAGAACTGGATACTGGTTATAAACTCATAGATCATTTTAACCATTGCCAGCTGTTCAGTTATTTTCAGGAATATTTCCAGTTTCTTCCACGGTTCACAGATGCATGTGCTCCCCACAGTCTCAAGGAGGCATTCAGTTCAAGGACATGTCCGAATTACTACATTTAATTTATGAAAGGGCCATTGCAATTACAGGTTATTCTCGTTTAACCAACTGTAGCATTACAGGAAAAATGCTACATTTTGCCAGTTGCCAGGTGATAGAGTTGACGTCTGTTATAAATTTTTGTTCACAACTTCGTTTCTTTTACCTTTCTTGAAGTAGCAACTTCATTTCATTTTATTAGTCTTTAAAAATATTACACAGTTTTATAACAACAAAATAAAATGTAAGGGCTATTTTTCTTCCATTCAACTGTGTCGGATTCTTGGACACTGCTTGGACAAGTGCCTGTGGTTTTCTTGGCAAGGTTTTTTTTTGAAGTGGTTTTCCATTGCTTCCTTCCTAGGACTGAGACAAAGTGACTAGCTCAAGTCACCCAGTTGACTTCGGGCCTAAAGCAGGACAAATCTCCAGCCTTTCAATAATATGTTTATTTTTATTGAACTTTTCATTGTTTAATATTATTGATTAGTTTGTTATCAATAATATTGATTTGTAATTAATATTACAAATTTGTAATATTTGTAATAAGCACAATTTTACTGCTGTAATCTGCTTTGTGGATAACCGATAATCATAATGCAACTATGAGCCATGTCAACTGTTCCTAAATATATTCACGAAACAGTATAAGCAAATGCAGCCATTTAGCCAACAGCTTTAAGTGGGGAATGATTGAATACAGCCAAATTTATCTAGTCAGTTGTTATGTGTAACATTTAATATACACTTTGTACTGTAAGAGAGGCATGCATAACATTGTTCAGGGTGGAATGGCATATAGTTTTTTGCATGGGCATGTCAGGGTCCTTATTGCAAAAAAACAGGTAGATGCAAGACAATTCTTATTTCTAGGTTCTGTTTGATAAGTTTCCATCTGTTATTTTTTTGTCTTGCCCTTAGGTGCTTTGGAGACTAGGTTGTCCTCCTCTTCTTTGTGATAGCCCCTCAAATATTGGAAGACTGCTATCATGTCACTCCTAGCCCTTCTCTTCATTAGACCAGACATACCTACTTCCTGCAACCATGCATCATATGTTTTAGCCTCCAGCCTTCTAATCATCTTTGTTGCTCTTCTCTATATTCTTTCTAAAATCTTGATATCTGTTTTGCATTGCAGTGACCAAAATTGGATACAAGATTCCAAGTGTGATCTTATAAAGCAGTATATAGTGGTACTAACACTTCATCTGACCTTGATATTATTCCTCTGTTGATGTAATCAAGGACTGCATTGACTTTTTTGGCAGTTACAGCACACCTATGATTCATACTTAAGAGGTTGCCCACTAGGACTCCTAGATCCATCTCACAGTTACTTCCGTTGAGCCAAGCACCACCTATTCTATACCTGTGCATTTGGTTTTTTTCTTGCCTAATTGTAAAATTTTATTTTACTCTCCATTAAATTGCAATTTTTGGTGAGAAATGACGTTCTACAGTGGTATTCAGTTTACTACAATGATTTTTGCAAAATGCACTAAAGCTTGAAGAATACCCTAAAACATCTCTGCTTATATTGATAAAGATTATTCTTTTGAACATTAAAGCATATATTCAAGCAAATATTTCCAATCCATTCTAAATGAAAACACATTTGAAAGGCATTTACAAAGCAGTCTGTTAGTTGATGTCTTACCATTTTTTCTCTTCTCTTTTAATTAAATCTTTCTGCTTCCCCCCACCCCCCCCCCTTGGGCCAAATCAGCCACTTCCAAGAGGGCAGGAATGCTGACAAAAAATCTTGACTTAATGCTCAACATTGTTTAGTGTGTTGTGTGAATGTGCTCAATGATTCCATTGTCTTCTACAGACCCAAAAGCCAGATATTAATCAATCAATTAATTAATTAATTAAGGCCAATTAATTCAAATTAGAAGGAAAAAATAATTCTGAACAAATATTAAGAAAAAATTCTTATTTACAATAAAAGTGAAGCCGGCACACAGAAATTAGAGCATATATTTCATTGGCCATTGTTAAGCAGGTGTCCATGTATCAGGGGAAGAGTAAAAATTTTGTTGTGAAAGAAGACATAAGTATGTGCCAGTTAAAATTCCAGTATTTTACTTTTAGGAGAGAGCTGAAGAATCTGTGACTTCCAGACATTATTAACTACAGTCCTAGCTATCTTACCCTTAATGCATTGACTGATGGTACTAGAAGTTTGCTAGGCTGACATAAAAGTATAGCAGTTGGTTTCTTGCAGAATGAAGAATATCTTTGTCTTTTTATAAGGCATAGTTACCAAGTGGAATCTCATTTCAACCGTTTTCATATGATGGCTTCTGTTTAGTGATATATGTTATCACAATATAGTATGACTTCTTCCACCATTGCTACATTGCATTTGGGGATAACTATTTCATAGGACAACAGTGATCTTGTGACTCCAATGATATATGGTTCTTCTTCTTCTTCTTCTTCTTCTTCTTCTTCTTCTTCTTCTTCTTCTTCTTCTTCTTCTTCTTCTTCTTCTTCTTCTTCTTCTTCTTCTTCTTCTTCTTCTTCTTCTTCTTCTTCTTCTTCTTCTTCTTCCATTGAACCGCTGCTGCTGAATTGCACTTTTTAGACCAGTAATGGAACCTTATTAAAGATGTGGAGATTGAGCATGCTGTTTATAATTAATTAAATTAATTGTAATTAAATTTTAAAGTTAATTAAATTCATACTTTGTTTCCTCCTCTCTCTGTTGTAACCCTGGTCTCTTCCCTCACCTTTTAGAATGCATCCCTGGTAAGTTGTTCAAAGGCCAAATGTGGTTTTCGAAAAACAGTTGCATACCTCTGTTGTTGAGGTTGGTGTTCATAGTGACTCCATTTGGAGGACATTTCCATAAGGATGAAGTTCCAGTTGTGGAACAAGATGTGTTTGCTGGTCATTTAATAGCATAATAATCAGAGACTTGATATTCTATGGAGATTCCAAGTTATCCAGGTCATGGTTATCCCAATGGTGCTTTTTTTCCAAGAGGCAACTGGACTTTCTTCTTTTTCTTTGAAGATGTTTCTTGGATGAGAAGCAAAATGTCTTCAAAGAAAAACAAGAAAGTCGAGTTGCCTCTTGGAAAAAAAAGTACCTTTGGGACAGAGACTTGACACTGTAAGAATCTCTTGGACCTTAGTTGTTTCCATAAACAGTTTGTGATGACTCATGGAGAGAGGAGAAAACAGTACAGTATCTGCCTGAATCTGTTGTGACCCAGCACGGCAAGCCCCCAGGAAATGACACACACACACTGTTTGCAAAAACAAAGAAGACTTTACCACTAATAATGCAGCTTAGTAGTAAGTTTGTTACAGGTTTTTCAACATAGTTCTTGTTGCAAATCACAGAACACTTTGGCCAGGTTTCAAAAGACAAAAATGCAAACAGGTCATTAAGTCCCGAATTATCCTCACTTACTGGAGTTGGCCAAGAGCCCGGACTGGAGTTATTCCAACTGAGATAACCAAAGTTCCGACATCAGCCAGGAAAATAATTGCGTTGTCTCCAGCAAAGACCCTGGTCGGTTCTTGGTCTTCTGGATCCATGAGCAGCTGCGCGGGACTCGGGCAAGCCACAACAGAATCCACCCTATTTACTGAATGGTTCAAGAGGCACCTGTTGCCAGATGTTTTTTTTTTTTAGATACTCGGGATCAGTTATAAAACAAATAGGAGAGTAGAGATTTTCAGGAGAGGGGAAAGAAAAAAGGCCACTTCCAAAGCTGCTGGGGGAGAGTTCAGAGAATGTGTCCAGCAAAGTTACTGGAAACACTTGAAAGTGGCAACTGTTGGTCTTGTTTTTCTTCTCTACTCCCGTCTAAGTGAACCTCTCCACCTGCAGAGGTTTCTTCCATTCCCAGAGACATGTTTGTCTGGTGCTCAAGATCAGAGAGTAGTCAAAGGATTCCAGATTCATTTCAGGTAGGTTGGGAAATAGAATGATTGGTCTTCTGAAAACTCATGAGTATACACTAAGTAGTGGTTTAGTATTTACTCTAAAATATATATTAAAGATTTTTCTTCATAGCTGAATTATTCTGCAGTTACATTTTAATCAATAACACCCAGGAATTTGAAATTAAAACTTCATGGAAGGGAAAGAGCGAGATAGAAGAAACAGATGAATTGCAATGAAAAAAAAAGTCTATTCATCTACTCCAGGTTTTTCCCCCCCAGATAATGTGAATGTTAATTAAACTATGTGAGCTAAGATTTTAGACTACATGTAGTCCTTGATTTATAACCATTCATTTAGTGACTATTTGAAGTTACAACGGCACTATAAAAAGTGACTTATGGCCGTTTTTCACACTTACGACCATTGCAGCCTCTCTATGGTCATGTGATCAAAATTTGGATGGTTGGCAACTGGCATTGGTTGCAGTTTCACAGGTTCATGTAAATCACCTTTTGCGATCTTCTGACAAGCAAACTCAATGGGGAAGCCAAATTCACTTAACACCCATGTTACTAACTTAACAGTTGCAGTGATTCCCTTAACCCACTGTAGCAAGAAAGGTTATAAACTGAGACAAAACTCACTCAACAATTGTCTTGCTTAGCAATGGAAATTTTGGGCTCAATTGTGGTCATAAATCGAGGACTACTTGCCCTCTCCAGATTAATAATGGAAGATTACCCATTCTTACACATATCTTTGCCTGAAGAACTCTGGAATTATTCTCATTAAGTGTACATTACCCAAGCAATGGGCTTTCTCATTCTCATTTATCTGGCATTGTGCTTGAGGCATTCCCCCACTGCATTCATTGACAAAATATGATGAGATGCGGAGCAGCATGTTTGATCCAGGCCAGTGAATTTGCTGAGTGCAGTTTTAATTAGAAGCAATTTGGTTGCTAAATTTCCCTGGGACTACACAGCATTGCTGACTCACGGCATCCCCTACCTCCAACACACACACACACAAACACACACACACCAAGCAGCTTTCCTGCTGACTGAATGACAAACTGCACTGCAGAAAGGAGTGGAGAAAGCACACGGCTGCAGAGTTTGCAGTTGCAGGCAATGGCCTGAGTTCTTTTATTTGCAGCTCTGTGGGGAGCCAGTTGCCAAGAAAGGTTACTGCCTTGATTATGTGATCCAGTAGCACTGGTAGCAGTTGGGTACTATCTCCTGTGGGTCTCAGACCAAGGAGATCAGGTCAGACAAAGCTTTGGATGGTTTTGCTCTTATTCCAGCAAAAGTGTAACAAGGAACAAAAGGAGACAATTTAATTAAGTAGCTCAGGGTTTCTTACTTACCAATTATATATTTTTTCCAGCATGTGATCTAAAAGAACTATGCACATTTGCTACCCTCCTGCTTCAAGAAAATGGCATTGTATTTAAAGGGAGAAATCACACATCCACCCTTAAGTTAGAATTCAGAGGGCATTCCCCCAACTGCCGAAAGCACACTTTCCCCACAGACAGATGGAGCTGCTTCACAAGCTCAGAAGGTGTTTTTCTTAGGACTGCTGCCAAGGAACCAATACATAGCAGTCAGCATAGCCTAAGTCATGACTTGACCTGCTAAAATGGCACTTTCTAAAAGCAAGTCAGAACAACCATGATCTCAATGATTACGGAAACAAGGAGATCCTAGGAAAATACACTGCAGCAGAAGGGAACTCGCCAGATCAACCTAGTTACTGTCTTTTCTAGGTTAGGTTATTATTGGCCAAGCGAACACCTCCCTTTGTAAGTGATAGTGCAATCCAGTTAATGTGATACTGCTGTGGATTTTCTTTTTGTCAATTGGTTCAATGCTGATTTGGCAATTCTACTGTATGAAAATTCAGGTTAAATGAATAAAATAATATTCTTTCTCACGCCAACATGTTAACAGCCTTCCAGTGTGCACTGGCATGAACTAGCTCTAAGGTCCTTTTTTGTCTTAACACTACTTTTTTTAAAAATAATAATAATGCCATACGTGTAAATATAGCTAATCTAGTTATTTTTATTCAGTTGTACTCCCTAGAAATGTGGGACTTTTTATTGTTCAAATGTGGTCTTAATAAGAAAGTATTTTATTGGATAGCCAAGCAGGCAAAAAGTAACAAATTCTTCTACGAAGATCTGGCATTTTTCAATGTTATTAAACAAATATGACCCATAGTACAGCATTTATAAGAGGACATGTCTTTTAAGAGGACAGTTGAATTTATAAATCAGTCATAATCCATAATTTCAGAACATGGTGACTTTGACATAGTTCAGTGGCCTGAAGAAGAAACTCCATAAACCCAAATTTATGATTGCATGTTCTTCCATATTTCACAAGAGATAGGAATTTGAAATTTAGCAAGGTGAATGTATCCAGTGCACAGTTTTCATCCTGTCTCAGTGCTGCTGAAATACCTTTATTGCAGATTCTCTGCACAAGAAAATGTCTGTGTTTTCATTCAGTTTATAAGATGCATGCCATTCAAAAGAAGAGTTAGTGTCTTCTTGAATATTCTTAAAGTAAATCTTTGAACAATATGCTTTGCATATTAGTAATCTTATTGAAAATAGAGAGCTGAAACTCAGACCAGGGAAAAACAGTAGAAATTTGTCCATGTTACATTACTAAATATATACTTTTAAATCTAGCTAACACAAAAGGCTGTTTTCACATAAAAGATTTGCAAGGTAGTTGAAGCAAACCTGAGTGTACTTCAAATTTGTCAAATCAAATTTGTCACCAAGTAAAATACAAAAAAATCAAATCTGTTGAGAAGACATATTCATCAGAGGTGGGTTCCTCCTGGTTCGGACCAGTTTGCCTGAACTGGTAGCGACCCGCTGGTGATGTCACGATGATGTCATGGATCTGGTTTGGTCAGTGCCGGTCCGTGGACGCCGCCATCTTTTTTAAAAAAATTTAAAATTTTTTTTACTTTATTTTTTTATGGGTTTTTTTTTCTTCTGTGCATGCACAGAAGCTGAGTTTCTGGCACTGCGCATGCGTCACCATCTTGTTTTTGGCTTTTTTGGGGGGGAATTTTTTTATTTTTTTGCACTGTGCCCATGAGGCGCGGCCACGCGGCGCGGGAGGAAGCGAACCGGCAGTGAGATAAGTTAGAACCCACCCCTGATATTCATATAACAAACATAAACTCGTCAAATATAAATATAAAAATAAAATATAAAAACAATATAAAAAGCAACTGCGTCCTCTTCGCAGATGATGTAAAACTATTCAACACCACCGACAATACTACTACCCTTCAAAAAGACCTTGACTATGTATCAGAATGGTCAACCAAGTGGCAACTTCAAATCTCAATCAACAAATGCTCAGTCTTACACATTGGCAAAAATAATCAGAACACAAAATACAAACTAGATAATCACAACCTTGTTGATGATCCTCACTCAGTTAAGGACATTGGAGTACTCATCTCTAATGATCTAAGTGCCAGAGCCCACTGCAACAGCATTGCTAAGAAGGCATTAAGAGTGGTTAACCTAATCTTGTATAACCTCTTCTCTGGTAATATTGTACTTCTAACTAGAGCATATAAAACATTTGCTAGACCAATTCTCGAATACAGCTCATCTGTCTGGAACCCACACTACATATCGGACATTAATACAATTGAGAATGTCCAGAGAT
>QLTV01004104.1:1487153-1506222 GCA_003457575.1 Thermophis baileyi | reverse complement strand
AAATACGACGTCAGCAACAGGGTGGTCAATGCCTGGAATACATTACCCGACTCTGTAGTTTCTTCCCCAAACCCCCAAACCTTTAACCTTAAACTGACTACCATTGACCTCACCCCATTCCTAAGAGGTCTGTAAGGGGCGTGCATAAGTGCACCAGCGTGCCTACCGTCCCTGTCCTAAAGTCCCCATGTATTCGAAAAATATGTACTCGAAAAATATGTACTCAAACTATGTTTGTACTTATTATATACTCACATTAATATTTATACTTTACCTGTAATCATATACATGCTTGACAAAATAAATAAATAAATAAATAATAAATAAAATAAATATAGGGTGTATATTGAAATGGTCTATGAGAATTTTCAGGGGACAAAACTGCAATGTTCCATCTGTATACTGCTTTTTTGCAGGGAAGGCAGTAAAGGCACTGTTTCTTTTTTGGCCTTGTGACAAGAAGTATACATATAATTCAACACAGAACATCAAATCCACCTGTTATCACATACCAGAAGTTTGTAGTTTACAATCCTAAATGTTCTTATTTCCGATAGTTTATAGTGACATTGTGCTGAAATTGGTAAACAATTTTGTCCAATATGTTCCCAATCCATGTGAATGGAGGTAGACAAGCTGATAATACAAATATGGTGTGCAAAGTGTAAATTTTTTCAGCATCTCTAGAAACTCTGTCAGGGGCTATGTTGGTGATGATTCCCAAAGTCATTGTATAATGGGAGAATGAATAAATTCACGGCAATGGAGATATATCTCCAGAGCATGGCCTACTGTGCTCCATTTTATTAGCATTAGAGTCATGCCCTCCCAAAATAAATCCAGCATTGCCAGGCATCTCACTGGGCAGATATATGAGCTTCCTTCTGCTACTCATACCTTTTGTTGCATGAGCACGCAAAGGAGAGGAAAGGAAGTCCAAGCAACACAGAATTCAACAAAGCTATTTCCCTAAAGAACCTGCTATGAGCAAACCCAGCCAGGTTTTAAGATCCACTTAAACTCTATTGCCAAACATCCAAAAGCACACCGAATACCACCATCTCAGTGCAGAGGAAAGAGATTGATAGCTTTTCCTTTTTAAGTGCCATGCAAGTTGCTAAATTGGAGGGGAGGGTTGTATGAATTAATTCACAGCAAGCACTTATGCTCCCATGTCTGTCTGTCTATCTGTCTGTTTATCTCTCTCTCTCTCTCTCTCTCTCTCTCTCTCTCACACACACACACACACACACACACACAAACATACACACTTGCACACACTGCAGTATCTTACACAGCTCTCACACTCTCACTTCATCCTCCCCACTCCCCTTACTAGCTTGCTGCTACATTTTAAACACGAGAAACCAGAAAACGGATGGTCAGAAATTAGTCAGCTGGCTGGCAGGGATCTGGTTACTTGCTTTCCTCCCATTAATGGGAGCAGGAAATCAATGACCAGTTTTTCTTCAAGCAGGGTCAGCATGCTAATCAAATGGCCAACAGGAAGAGCAGTATTCTAACTCAGGAGGTCTGCAATTTTTGTAATCAAGAGAGGGGTACCACAGAGTATAGTAAACAATGTACAATGCACACATAAAAATGGGCAGAACTTCAGTTGTACTGTCATGGCCATGATCTTGACTGTTTTGAAATGCACCCTGTGGACACTCCTGGATCAAGAGGTTCAAGTGTTCCTTTAGCAGTGGAAAGGAATTTAAAGCGGATTGAAGGCAGGCAAGCAGGCAGGCAAGCAAGCAGGAAAACAATCCTGCTTTTATTTTGTTTAATCTTAGATGGGTCAGAGATGAATTTTGACAGGCTTTTAGATTTCTGTTATTTTATCTTGCTATTAATCCCCTTTTTTGTAATCCACAGAGATCACTCCAGTTGTCTCTCTGAATGTTGATTTTCCAACCATGGCTGAAAAACCAAAGACCCCTCTTCCCCAAATAGGAAAGTGCATTTAATTATGACATTCCTAACCCTAATCAAATGTGTGATCCAACCTGCCTACTTTGCACCTGCAAATTGTGGATGTTACTCCTCACAACCCCCTAAGCATTTTTCCAACAACTCAAATGTTGCCCCTCATTATCTTACAGAATAGTTGGCATTGTTCGTTTTGATTTTACTTTGGTACTTAAATGTAATAATAAAATTAGAAAATGATTAATTTTAAAATGGCAATAGAGGGAAAATGCTTTTTCTTGTCCACTGGATCATCTTTGTATTCTATGGTTATTCTATAGTGGCACACAACTCGAGTGCCCACTAATCCTTGTAGCTTATCTCACAATTCTGACAGCTGTGTGTGCGTGTGTGCTCATTGCTTAACTAAATCACAATAGTGTTTTCCACACACTCCCAAGCTGTTATTGCAAGAAGCCATCGTCTTACAATGATTTCTCCCTAGCTTTCACTGAGCAGATGATATCAGCCACATTTAGTGCCAGTGGAAACCAAACAGCATATGTGAATGGGGAATATTCGTAGCAGATTTGTCCTACAGCATCCATTGTAGGAAAAGGCTGGTGTTTGCACATTGCAAGGGTACTTTAAATTGGGAAAGAGGCAATGTCTCCACTTCCTTCCACCCACCCTAGGCAGAGCCACATTTTGTTTTGATTTGCTTGGGCAGCTAGGTTTTTACGGATTTGTGTCTGTGTCTGTGTTGTTATGAATATTTTCATAGTAACTATGAAAACTATGAAACTATGTGGTTGGATTATGAATAAAGATTATTAAAGTTTCCTTTGGGTTCTTATTTCCAAAATTGGGCATGAAATGTTAAATTATCTCATAGAGAGGGTAAACTAAGGGCAGGATGAAGTCTTCACACCCTCAGATACTTAGGCCATAGTGTCTTTCCCACACTTCAAATAATGTGATGAAAATTTCTTATAATAGCTTGATTTCTTAGATTTAATTAATAGCTGTCCCCAATCAAATTTCTCCATTTTCAGATATGACAAAGTGACAATAATTCACATTCTTGAAAGAAATAAAGATCAGTCATCATTCCCCTAATATTTGAAATACCCTATTTTAAAGTATGAGAAATTGACAATAATTCACATTCTTAAAAGGAATACAGATCAGTCCCCCAATATTTAAATTTCATTGAATTATCCTTGAAACAAAAGGTTCTTGGAAATCCATTTACTATATGTGTGTGTATAATGTTTAGAAGCATTAATTAGTTGTTTGTACACTGGTTATCATGTTCTTTGTCCCATTTAAAAATAAGGTCATGAAAATAAGGTCACAGTTAAAAAGGATGCCAGCACATTGCTTTCATTTTTATATCTTTTTCTGGAGCTTTTTTGTTTTGCTTTGTTTTCTCCAGATAGTGGTTAATGAAACATTAGATTGAAATTAATTCCATAAAAAGGAGATTAATTGGGGATAATGGGAATTGCACAACTTAGGGAAATACTCTTCTAGAATATCATACTTTATTATATATAATTTATGACATTATGAAAATGAAAAGAATCCTACATAAAATCAGCTCCATTTGGAAAATTAAACTATCTTCCCCCTTTGTTCTCCTAAGATGAGGCATCTTTATCAGACATCATGGTGTTTGTTTTCTTCCTTTTTAAATTGCTGATTCATGGTTGAATGAATTAAAGATTTGCAAAGTTGGCTTGCAGATCCACTGGATTCAGGCCAGCTGCACTTTGGCATGCAAAGCCATTTACAAGAAACAAAGTCTTCTGGAGCTGAAGTTTTGCGTGTTGAGGCACAGGCAAGTCAAACTGTGCACAGTCTAAATAATCTTCCAAGATTTGATTAATGAACTAGTATTTGTTCCAAATTTAGTTTAGCCAACATGTTAGGATGATTGATGTTATCAAAATCCCATTACAGATATGAAACTATGAAGAAGAAAAAATTAGCACTGCATCTGAGACATGGCGGCTAAACATGGTGATAACTCAGTTATTAGGATGAATAACCCAATACTGTTTTGCAATTATGCCTAATGTCATGGCTAAGAAACTGCTGCGTTGGAATCCAGATTCCAATTTCACCTTGCCCATGAATACACTATGACTCTTTGACAAAATCTTACATAGAACAAGTGGATGGGCCACAGAAGGACCACAATCTGCAAGTGACTCTAATGGTGCCCTTGTATACTTGATGTTTTGATTTGGTGTCTTGCCTATATACCACTAATTTGGGGCAAAGGGATATTTCTAACCTGCACTTGTTTATCCTTTTTAAACATTCATTGCATTTATCATTACATTTGTGAAATTAGTTTTGTTTATGATTTTTTAAAAAAAATCTAAACTCTTCAGTCAGTATTGCTAAATTAGCCCTTTTCCCTTTGCCATCATAAAACGTTTATGGTGCCATCTAAGTTTTGTACCACCTCTTCTTCCCTTTTGATTGTCTCCTAAAAAACAACAAGGCCTTTATCATTTTCAGCAGGATTTACAGAAAGGTTTGTTTGTTTGCTTTTCAGTCCATTTAAAGCCCAGAGACTTTTGGCAGCTTATATAAAATATAAAACCAAATAAAACATCACAGTATAACAATTATACAAACAGTAAAACTCCACTCCCACACACCACTCAAACAGAAAATTATAAATAAAAAAGGAAATGAAGATAGCTTAATAAAATCAAGAAAAGACTCCTTTGAGAAACTGCTTCCAAAATAGCAATAAGGAAGGGACTAGCTTCCTCACCTAACCCCATAGGACATCCCCAAAATGTGGGAATCAGTAACAGTTTCTCTTTGATCTAATTGGTTAGGCTGGTATTGGTTGGAGTAGATGGTTCTGCAGATATAAAAGATCAAGCCATTAAAGTTAAAACCAGCACATTAAATTTTATCCAGAAACCAATTTGCATACAATACAGGAGATGCAGAACTGGTATTATGTGCTCCCAATGATGGGAGCCATTATATTTTGAATCAGTTGTAGTTTCCAAGTACTTTTTAAAGTCATCCTCAACTACAGTGCATTACGATAGTTAGCCAGGTGGTGATAATAATATTAAATACTCCTGTCCCTGGTAGGATTGCAACTGGTACCCCAGCTAAAGCTGGGCATAGGTCCCTCTAGCCACAATTTCCACTTGTTTCAGCAGGAGCCATGAGTCAAGAAGACCCTCAAGTCAGGAACCTCTCTTACAGAGTCCTCAAGGAATGACTGATAGTGACTGAAAAATCCCAATGTATTCACAGCAACTCAGACTTGCTAGGGTCCGATCAATCTATTCTCTCCCATCCAGACCCTTTCAGCCTCCATCCAATGAAGAAGGGGCAGAATCATTGCAGAACAATGCCACCTCTGAAGATTGGTCCGATATCAGTTGATGTATCAAAAGTCACTGAGAAGTCCAGTAAGACAAGAAGGGATCATTACTTCTATCCAGGACTCCATAAGATAATCTAAGAGGGCAACCAGTGTTGTCTCCATCCAAAACCTGGGCCCTGAACCCTGACTGAACAGGGCCAAGATAATTTGCTTTCGCTAAGATTCTGCAAAGTTGATCCATCACACTCAGCTCAACAACTTCCCAACAAATGCAGTATTATTAATATTCGTGTCCCAATATTTAGAGCTATCAATTTTTTATTAAACAAATAGACCACTAGAGGTCAACAAATGTTAGAACTTTTTATATCTTCTTGCTAACATTCAATGGTTGTTAGGACTTTTTGCAGTCCAGATCTAATAGGCCTACCAATCTTACATGTTAAGAAAGACACCTATCACACAACTTTTCTTCTGCACGATTATTTACAATTATATACAATTACAAACTGGCAATTATTTACAGTTGAACTCTAATTCAAAATCAATATAAGATTTCACTCTCAATAGTGCTACTGAATCCCAAATTAACCAAACACAATTTAGCCTAACATTTTGTCTGAATCCAGCCCACAATATACATGTAAATGTATTGTATCAACCCAGTAAATTTGGCTAATTGAGTAAAGTATAATTAGGTGAACAATGAGAAATGTTTGACTTTATGACCTTATAATACAGAGAAACAGACTGAACTTTCCTTCCTTACCTTGTTTTGGAAGATGCAGAAGCAACTATTTCACAGTATGCTGTTCTTTCATACATGGATGGAACTCAATGAATGCTGGTCATCTCCATCATCTACAGATTGTACAATAAAACTGAAATAATGGCCATTTTTATAATGTCAAACTAAATAATGGTGTCAAATTGGACTAAATTGGAAATTAGACAATGAAGTTGGTAGATTACTGGAACAATTGATTAGTGATTAATGATGGAAGAGATTATTCAACTTCCACCTTAAATTACAGTCCTGAAATTAAAAAGAACTTGTAGTAAATAGAAATGAATTTTTGTGAGTATGAACGGTGAGCTACATTCTGTGCTATACTCAATGTATATTCCTGAGTTCAGAAATCTTTAATTCTAAGTGGCTGTCTTCTTCATCGGGCTCCCTCTGGAGAATCTAAGGTTTCTAATAAAAAAGGAAAAGCAGAATCTACAAGCCTGAAGTCTACCCTTCCTTTGGTTAAGTGAGTGGTCTCCACTATATACTAGGATGTTTGTTTTAGATGAGAAACATAACACAGATTGCAAGCAGAATCTCAAAACTCTTTAATCACTGGAATGATACTCCTAGTTCTGAAACTGAATTGGTCACTTGACAGAAATAAATCCGTAGAGTTGAACTTATTTTTGAGAGAAGCTTATATTGATTCTTTATTGCTGCTATTTGTAGCATAGATATACAGGCTTATTGAAGTACATACAGTACACTGCAGCATTATGACCTCCAAGGAAAGGAAGACTTTTTCACATTCCTTCAGGATTAATTCAGATTATTCTGTCATTTGTTATATTATCACCATGCACTTCACAGTATTTAGTAACCATCTGACCAAAAGTTGTTTGCTAAAGCAGAAACAAGTAGCAAGTTTCCCAGTATATACTCTGCTGGGCAGCCTCATTTCCTCCCGTGTTATGGATGACTGAATAACAATACTAGCCATTTTTCAAAGGGTGAAGTTTCAAGATGAGCCACTCATACTAGGAAGTAATGTTTGCTTGTTATCCATAGAATAATAATAAAGTCAATGTGAACTTTTATTAATTCAACTTGCATCCCCTGAGAAGTAAATCCAGGCTGCAAAAGAGCCTAGGGCACTTTCCTGCCCTTGAGCATGAGGTACTGTTATCCATGGCAATGTAGCAGTTTTAAATGATGAAAATGATAGTGGTATATCATTATTGTTATTTTAGTTGGTTGCCCAGTCAGCCAGATGTTTAGATTGGATCTGGCATTTTTATCCACCTATTGAAGCCTTCCCAAGGAGTTGGGCTAGTCTTTTATAAAAAAAACAAAGGCTAAAATAAAGCCGCCTATGAATTCAGTGGTGCATTGATGTGTATTAGCAGCTATTTCCATAAGACCGTATACATTTTTCGAACTAATTGTAATCATGGAGAGCCTTGCTGATCATTTCACACTGATCTTTCTCCTGGTTGTTTTTCCAATTTTGGACCTATGTACAAAATTACATAGAGAAATTCTCATAATTCGTCCTTATCTCTGCAACCCTGAGTTGAAACTGCCCAAGAGAAGACCGAAAGATATTAAGAAGATGCTTATACCAAATACGTTCTAAATAGAAAAGTTGTTTTAGGATATTTTTCCAGATTTTTTTTAAAATGCAGTGCCCAATTTCTTTTATCACAGGGTCTCTCCTACCCTTTTCTGACACTCTCTTCTTATAAGCCACCTATTTGGACATATTTGAATACAAATACTTCTGGCTTTTGGTGCAGTGGATTGTTCTATGCCCAACACAGCCTGTTCTTCCTTTTAGTTCACAAACATACCCTGCTGAGCAGTGATCAAAGGGCTGACTCAGCATACCTTCTCGGCAATGACAGTGAGTTTCTGTCTCCAGGACTGTGGGCAGGCTTAAATAGGAAATGCAAAATTACATTATTCCAATAAACATTGAAATGTTGATGTAATTAAATATTTTTTTTCCAATTGTTCCTTAAATCTCACACTCACTGAAATGAAAATCTAGATTTTGAGTTTCTGCAACATGCAGCTCTTACATCAGGAAAGTTAGCAGAGTACTCTTGCCAGACAAACTAGCTAGGCATTTAGTGCACTATCTGAGTATACTGGAGAATCTAAAGCTGAAGAGATAAAGATCAGGTGAACAGAGATTTACTGCATGCCTAAAAGCTTATCTGCAATGTTTTGTTGACCCTGAAATAGGTTATATGCAGAACAGTGACTTTGTAGAGATCTGCACATTTATAAAATGTCCCCATTTGTTCTTTACTCTTTACTTTCTTAACCCTGTAACAAAATTATAACTGACAATTGGGTGGGGTAATGTGTGAGGTTGTGATAAATTCTGCCACATCATCAATATACACCAAAGTAGTGCTTAAGATTTTCCCTCTAGAAAACCCACAATTGTGTGTTTTTCTTTAAAAAAAATCCCTTTGGTGCTCACATTCTATTACATCAGTTTCTCCTACTCTGCACTAGCACGAAGTAAATCACTGGTCAGTATTTTATAGGCTCTTCTGAATACAAGAGAACTGTCCCTTCCACTGTTCTTCCAACACCCACTCACGCAAGCACATATACACATACAGAGAGAAACAAGCTGTTCGTTCAGCACCCTTCGTACATCAGACTTGGCTGACCATTTAGTCAGCACCACGGACAGCGAATTCTCAACTCAGTTGCCGGGATCTTAATGTGAAATCTCTATTCAGGTCAGTATGACCCAGGAATCTGTTCCGGCTTCCCCAGTAACTGCAGAGAATTAAATGCAAATCAAAGCAGTTCATTTTGTCAGCTTATTTTTCTCTCTCCCTTTTGTCCCGAAGCCCTCCCTGCTCCTTTGGCATTACAACAGAAGTCGAAGGAGAAGAGCAAGCTGATTTTTGACTCGTTCCAAAGTATCTGTGGGAAACAGTGGTAAGAACAAGGAAGAAAGTGAAACTTACTGCTTGCTGGTGTGGAGAGCCAGCACATGCACCCATATGTGTGCACTGTCCGATAGGGCTGAAGACTTCAAGCCGACAGGGCAGTCTCTCAAAAATGCTGCAGTTGCTTTTTCCACCCGCCCCTCCAGGGCTCCCATACCTCACTGTATTCTGCAGAGCTCTAATCTCATTGGCTGAGAGGTTTCTCAATAGAATAAAGCTTCTGCATTAATTGGGAAGGGGCTCCCTCGTCCTTCCCCCTCCCCATCCTCTTCTGTGGTGCAGTCCATTATCAACCCTGGAGGTTGCCTTTAGCCCATCCCCTCTAGCCAACTCTTTTCCAAGTGCCCGCAACCAGGCTTGCTGAGGTTTGCAGTCTGAATCAGGAACAGAGGCAAGGAAGCAGAGGAAGTCTGCCCAACCGATCGATAGAAAAGCCTGCTAAGTCAGCTGCAAAAGCAGGCAGATGGGAGGGTACACTTGCAGAACACCGTGTGTGTGTGTGTGTGTGTGTGTGTGAGAGAGAGAGAGAGAGAGAGAGAGAGAGAGAGAGAGAGAGAGAGAGAGAGAGAGAGAGAGAGAGAGTGTCTGTGTGTAAGACAATGAGGCTCTGGCATTGATGAAGACGTCAATTCTCCAAGGAGGAGAATAATGAAATTAATAAAAATGTCAGTGATCATATGCCGCCAATATCATAGGGAATTTGCAGTGCTGCTCAAATGGCTCAGAGAAATGAAGCAAATAGTCTTTTGAGTGTACTGCCCCCTATAAATAAAAGAAAAGAAACTTAACAAGATATTATCCAAGCTCCATTCAAGGTCAAAGCTGCAGACTAGGTTTCCTCCCCCCCCCCCCCGCATTGAAATGTCTCGTCCTTTTTGACCATAGCAGGACATTCCTCATTTCTTGGCACAATGACTCGGAGCCAAGTTTTTGTTAAATCTTTGGCTCAGAAAAAACGATGAACTCCTGACATTCCTTTCTGAGCAAATACAAGCTGGATCTTTCCCCAGCTTTGCATTGTGCTAAGAGAAGAATACGGGACTGCCCCAATTAAATAGAGTATAGCCTCTTTTCATTTTAAAAGCTAGCCTTGAGTAAAATACAAAAGATTTGGGGGGGGGGGGAATAGGAAAAAGAAAGACAAATTGTTATTTCACTAGAAGTCAGGAATTTAAGCTTTGGAACTGTCGTGCAAGGTTACAAATGGCAATTTCACTTTAACTGCTATGAAGTAGCTATTTGCTTACTTATTCTAGTGAAATGGCCATGGCCTTCAACCTAAAAATATTTACTAAGTTCCTTATTTCAGCATTCCAGAGCCAGGCAATGCATTCATGTGAATCATGTACAGTAAGGTATTTGTTAATGAATAGCAGGTATTCCTCAGGCTAAGATGAGAATTAAAACCAACATGCAAAACATTCCATTATGAAATCCAGAATTTGTTGATGATTCAGATCTAGCATCATTGCCACTCCATTTTCCCTTAATATATGCAAGTTATCAATCAGGCACATTATGTAAATGTCACTAACTAGCTAGGGAATGGTGCATGCACATCCTAGCCCAGTGTCAAAATCCGAGATATTGATCAGTGCCATCTGAGAAACAGAAATAGATTTTCTGCATTTGTAGAATGGATTTGATTGTTCATCTTTGTAATAGACCCTTGGCAATTATTGTAAGATTACAAGCATTATTTTTATCTGTGTTTGTTCTTACCATGCCAAGACAAGTTACACAAGCACATAATAGGAAAATACTGATATAGCCCAGTTCCACTACGGAATACCATTATGACTGTCTGGAAAGTTTTGTACTACAGTTCTTTTGGGGATCCTTTGGGATCATCTAGATTAATATCTTTTTATAGCGTCTAACTCAAAATTGAAATATTGACATAAATACAAAAAGCAGGCTAGTTAGAGCAATAGTCTCCTTATAATGATGTATGGGTGTGAGAGTTGGATACTAAGAACAGCTGATCGAAGAAAAATGGGTGCCTTTGAACTGGCATACTGTAAATTATAGCACTTAGCAATAGCACTTAGACTTATATACCGCTTTACAGTGCTTTACAGCACTCTCTAAGCGGTTCACAGAGTCAGCATATTGCCCCCAACAATCTGGGTCCTCATTTTACCCACCTCAGAAGGATGGAAGGCTGAGTCAACCTTGAGCCGGTGAGATTTGAACCGCTGAACTGCTGAACAGTCAGCTGAAGTAGCCTGCAGTACTGCACTCTAACCACTGCGCCACCTCGGCTCTCTCGTGTATACCATGGACAGCGAGAGCAACCAACAGAGAGATGCTGAATCATATAAAACCAGACACATCATTAGGAGCCAAAATCACAAGACTATGTCTGATTTGTCATGTCATGCATGCAAATTCATTGAAGAAGTCAGTGTGGCTAGGAATGGTTAGTGGAGCAAGGAGAAGGGGCAAGCAAAGAACTCACCGGCTTGATAGATACAAAAACATCCAACAACTGAAAGAAGCTGTGCTTGACAGGGTCGCATGGCGAGACCTTGCCTATAAAGTCACCAAGAGCCGGACACGACTGAACAGTTAAAGCTACTACTATTTGTATAAACAGCTTTATATATTGATTTTTTATAGTTATTAAAGATAAGAAATGTTTTCATTTAACAATTAGCTAATTGT
Source organism: Thermophis baileyi (assembly GCA_003457575.1). Taxonomy (NCBI): domain Eukaryota; kingdom Metazoa; phylum Chordata; class Lepidosauria; order Squamata; family Dipsadidae; genus Thermophis; species Thermophis baileyi. The sequence goes on along the minus strand of QLTV01004104.1, from coordinate 1,494,566 downwards.
TTTTTCCCCCTGAAAATTATATTGGGCTATTTTGGATACCCAGACTTAGAGGATAGTTATTCACAGGTATAGAGGAAAGAGTCTAAAAATATCAAGATAATCGCTGTACCTATAAAACTGAAGCCCTGTCCCTTTTATATGTGTATCATACAATGTACTCTGAAAAGAGATGGGGTTCAATTGTGCATCACAGCCACCATCTTGACTTTTTTTGATACATGCTCCTTCTCCCCTGATGATAGCTATTACTCCCAAAGATTTTGTGTTATATATGGAGTCAGATGCCCTTTGACCATAGTACATTTAGCAAGACTTCTCATATGTTGATAGGCCAGGATAACAGAAACCTGGAACAAGAGCAAATCAATTTCTAAATCCTATTGAACTATGTGGTTCATACAGGGGTGAAATTCACTTACCTTCCCTACCAGCTCGCAAATGTTCGCTCGCACGTGCCATCGTCTATGAATGCGCAAAGCATTCTGCGCATGCTCAGATGCTGAAAATCGTCGCAAAAAAGGCATGTCATGACGTCCGCGTGGGTGGGCGGGGCTTCGCACAGTCGGCCCTACCGTATCGCGCGAGCCGGATAGAGCCGGCTGAATTTCACCCTGGGTTCATATAAGTATTCACTATGTACACTGCAGGATACAAGGGTAAGTTTCAGCTTTGTCCATCCTCCCCCAGTATGTATTTAGACTTTAATGAGAACTGAGGACTATGTACATAATTCATGCACATTATATATTTTTAGACCACATTATTTTCCCAAGTAGTTCAGATTGTTACCAGTTTTATCCTCTCAACGTACCTTTAGCCAGACTGGGAAACGAGGAAATGTCTGGCTCAAGATTATCCCATAGACTCTTTGCTAAACAGAAGTTTAAATCCAGATATCTTATTCTCAATCAGCCAACATGGCCAGTCATTACAGACAAGAAAAAATATAGTCCAAAATTCCAGAACCAGGTTAATGATGGCTGAGCTAAGCACTGTTCCATGGTGCCTTATTTGAGTCATTCATTTTTTGTAGGATTAACCATCTCTGACTTGATACCTTGTTCTTATTGACTAAGAGTTGTGGAATACTGTATATATAGAGGGCACCAGGATAGAAAAGATAAGAGTTCAGCTTTGCATGAACAGTATTGTGTTCTTTTTTCAGGGTTCATATGACACACATGCACATGTATTAAACATATGTAACAATCTAAATTTGCATTACATTCTTACATGTGTTTATATTTTAGCTTTCATCTAAGACAACTTAGATGAAATCCATATGGATCTAAATGGATCTGGGCATAAAATCGAATCTCTACTAAATACACACAATTGTGATTTGGCCCTGGATGAACAGACTATGATGTAGCTTACATGATTGTAAATTAGAAGTGGGGTTGCTGTTTTTAATTCAGTATGGAGCTAAATTGCCACTACCATGTGTTACATGCTACATAACACAGGGATTTTTCTTTGAGAGGGGATTTTTTTAGAGTAGAGATAAGCATTTTGGAGAGATGGGAACACATTTTGGAATTTCAAGAAAAGGTTGTGGTCAGGCTCAAAGCATAATTGTCAAGGGAGACTTGCTTCACATGGACATGTGAAAACACATTTGGAAAACCAGGTCAAAGGAGAATGAAGTCTTTAAAATGGACATGCAAAGACTAAAGCACATTGGAAAAGGGAGGGTAAACTCATATTTTGTTGCTGTTGATGATGACAAAAACCATTCCAGAGAGATGTCCCACTGTTCAAAGATAAAATCAAGATTCTATGGTGTTCATGGGTGTGTATCTGTGTGTGTGTGTGTGTGTGTGTAAGTAATGAAAGATAAATTGCAACATTGCAGTTCAAACTCTGTCTCTTCCATACTACCCTGTAACCAGTAACATCTCAGTAGCTTTTCATACCATCCATCATGGTATCCTGGACTGGCTCTGAAAGTTGGGTGTTGGCAGCATGATGCTGTTTTTGTTCTCCTCCTTCCTCTTGGACCAGTTCCAGTTGGTGGTGACGGGAAGGAGAGGTCCAGTTCATAACTCTTACTTTGTGGGGTGCTGCAAGGCTCAGTCCTTTTCCCCCTCCTATTTAGTCTCTACATGATGCCACTGGATGAGATCATTGGAGGTGAGGTATCTTCAATATAAATTTTAAAACCACTGAAGAGGAGATTCTTGAGCACATAGGACCATAAAGACCATAATAGCAATAACACTTAAATTTATATACCGCTGTACAGTGTTAAGCGATTTATAGGGACAGTATATTGCCCCCAACAATCTGGGTCCTCATTTTACTGACCTTGGAAGGATGGAAGGCTGAGTCAACCTTGAGCCGGTGAGACTCAAACTGCCAAACTGCTGGCAGCCGGCAGTCAGCAGAAGTAGCCTGCAGTACTGCATTCTAACCACTGTGCCACCATGGCACATTTAAAGATTAGAAAGGGATGTTAAATGTAGAGCTAAATTCCACCTGAAACAAAAATCTATACTTGATGAGAAAGTTTATGTAGCTTGATGTAATGTTTTAGGATGTTTCAGGTAGAATTTAGCTCTACATTTAACATCCCTTTCTAATCTTTAAATGTTCTAAGCTCCTTGCTTTGAACCATGCTTTCAAGATTAACCATTATTGCTGAACTCTGCTGAAATGTTTAATTATTTGATTGCCAAATGAATGTAAGTAGAAGAAGCTTCTGCCCCTTCTCTATCCATGCCTCAACTTTTTAGATCTTGTATCTATTTTCTCTTCTCCCTACATAGTACATGCCTAATGTGTCACAAAAAATCCCTTAACATATAGCTTCCCCATACATGGTACGCTGTATCTTTATTCATAAAATGTCTACCACAGTGAACAAGACCTGATTCGCCTTTGGGAATGCCTCTTATTATCTCAGCAGGACTTTTATAAGGCCCAAATAAATAAATATCCCTACAAATAAATATGAGGCTGTGGGTGATGCTTTACTCTGCAGACTGATAACTTTCTTTTGTGTTTATTTAACTTTGTTTTAAGATGGGACAAGAAACCTAGTGGGAGTGAAGGAAAAAGTTTGGAAGTGCCTATGGGCACTATCTAGTTTCGGGAGGGGCGAATTAGTATATGAAGTGTGAGGCAGGGAATATAAGCTTGTTACAAGTGCTTTTTAACGCTGTAAAGTAATTCAGCTGGCCAAAACCTTACATCAAAGAGATTCAAAAGTCATCAATTATAATAGCATCTTATAGTGGAAATACATCTGAAATTTGAAACACTAATTTAGGTCCTTACAAAGAACATAGACTAAAAAAAAAGCCCTGAATTATCTTGCAGAATCATCAATCTATTCAAACATGCATTCTTCTCTTCTACCTGCCCCAAAGCTCATAAGAAATAAAAATCAGGAGGAAAGTGTCTTCTTGTATAGGATTGTGAGACCAATCTGTGCTGAATATCAAATGTGAGATATTAGTTTTTCTAGCCGGAAGATGCAGTGTTACTGGCTGTCATTATAATGACAGTCGCTTTCTCACTGAGTGAGAAATAGTGATCTTTTTCCATCCTGAATGTACTTTTGTTAAGGTACCCTGGGGTCTTTGCAAATATAACAAAGTGCATATTTTATATTTTGTTGTTAACTCTCATTTGAAAATCCCCAAATATGAGTGTCTAAAGGATTCAATCAAATTTGCTTACTTGTCTTTAATGGTTGCATGGCAAGGCAAAATACTGTAGAGGAAGCTTGAAGATTTATATTTAAAAATTTGTTGCAGCAATGTACCTTGGCTCCTGATGATGGAGATACTTAAACTGCCATGTTCCAAATGTGTTAGATTTCAAACCTGAAATCCTCAGTTATGCTGATTATTACCGATGGCTCTGTTGTTAACCTGCCTGTTGTTTTAAACTGCTTTATGTGTATTGTTATGTTTGTTTGTTTTTTAATGATCTTTAAAAAAAACTATTAGCCACTCAACTTGAGATCAACAGCCTTATGAATTGAAATAACATAAGAAATAACAAAAGAAATTAATAAAAAACAGTTTGAGAATGCAAGTGTGAGAAATGCCTATCATAATTCTATGTTTCCTGTCATCAGAATATTCATTATATTGTCCATCAGGATGCTTATTTTCCAGTCTCCAGCTTGCTCCTTCCTTTAGTCTCCACCCTGTTATTGAATTAGGTTAGAAAGATTTAAGCACCTCCAAAGACCACAAATGACAAAAGGAACTTCTTGCCTTGATAAAGAATACATTTCATTTTATAGAATAAAATGCATCTAAGGAGCTTTACACGACAATCCTATCTTGCAGTATGGCATTGTTTGGTGAGTGGGTGGCCATAGAAATGGAGTCAATAAATAAATAAAATTTCATCCTGAAACAAATCATGTTGGCTCCCAAAACTACATATAGAATAGAATAGAATTCTTTATTGGCCAAGTGTGATTGGACACACAAGGAATTTGTCTTTGGTGCATAGGATTGCAGTCTTAACAAATAAATACTTTGCAGCACAGAAAATGAAGAATGACCAAACAAGCCATGTAGATAAAAATACAATATAGAAGTTACATTTTGTTCTGTTGGAATATTAGATTTTAGTTATATAGCTAAGGGTTAAAGGTAAAATAGATATGGATGAATTTTACCAAGACCTGTTGCATCAACAACTAGGAGTCCCAATTTTGTGAACTGTTTCTCTTGAGGCCAAAGGAAACAAAGAATTGTATCTTAGATTCATACTCAGGCTTCTGCTGTGGCTGGCTAAGCCTCAAGGCTGGTATGTTTTCAGGAGAACACTGAGACAGTGCCCCATTTGTGTTCAGGTGGAGAGTTCTCCACATAAAAATAATTAAGAGTTGCTAAGGAACAGGGCCGCCGAGAGGATTATTAAGTGCTGGAACAAGACTAATATGGCCCCCCGCTGCTTTTTTCCTCCTCCTCCTTCTCCTCAGCCTTCTTGCCGTTGACTTTTCCATCCGGTTAGGGCTCCGGCTGGGCCTCCCGTCCCTCAGGCAATTCCGCCGGTGGCCATTCGGCCTCCAAGTCGCTGCTGCTGCTGCTGCTGCTGCTCCCTCCTCCGCCAACTCTGGACCCCTCTGCGTCGGTGGAAAGGGCGTTGGAAGGGGTGGCTGCCATTCTCCTGCATGGGAAATTCGGGGGGAGGCTGCACGGCCTTTCCTGCTCATCTCACACACGCCACTCGGAGAGGCCTTGGCCAAAAAGGAAGGGAAGACACATGTGCGCACATGCACATGCACGCACGCACGCTCGGGAGAGGCGCCCACCCACCCCTGCCGGGCCATGTGCGAGAGAGCACCGCCGCTGCATTTAATGCCAAATTGAAAAAGTGTTTGTCGCCCCTTTTTATTAATCTCATCACGTTTCTGTTTTTCCTTGCGTTTTTGAGCTCCAGATTTTTGAGATGACATTTCATAAGCATTCATAAACTGAAATGAAATATAAAATATATTCATAAACTAAGAAACTGTTTTTCTTTTTAAAAATTTGGTTTTGTAAAAATTTTAAAAATTTCCCCCCCCTTCATGGGGCCCCTTTGAGCTCCATGGGCCCTGGAACAATGTACCGGCTGCACCCCCCTCTCCTCAGGCCTGCTAAGGAATCAGAAGGCCTTGTGGACATACTGCTACCATCTTGCCACTAGTTTTGGGGAACCTTGGCTAGTCATTCCTAGTTATTTCATGAAGGAGTATCTTAGACAAGTTTTAGGATCTACTTGTCAGCTCTCATAATTAAAGCAATTGCCATAGTTACCTCTGATGTCAAAAGAGGCAATGCCAAGGAATTAAAAGCAAAAAGATCATAATCTAACATGTGAGAATTGTCAGTCTTAAATAATCTCTTGTGATACAGAAAGCACAGACGCATCTCAGAGAGCCCAACCCTGCTGAATTTAGAGAGGTTGTTAAAATATGGCTTTTCCAATAGACCTTGGGGATCAATAGATATCAATCTTTTCCTGTTGTACTTTGGGGTTATATTTAAATTGGGTTTGTACTGTCCCTTGGTGAAGAAATGTAAATTGGTGGTGCTGTTTGAGGAGGAGAGACTCTTTGTGGAAGACAGAATGTAAGCTTCTCAGAGTCTGAAATGAGTGGAGTGGCATAGCAGCCTAATAAATAAATAAATAATTGAAACATCTTAAAGCTTATTCTCTGCCAACTGACCAAACAAAACTTAGCCAAATAATAATGGAATGGATTCATAGATATAATGGGTTCATTTGCAGGAACTGAAATTTTATAGCCTATGGTTCTCAGGGAGATGAGGGTGCCAAGTAGTCAATCATTCTTGGTATCAAGCCATGTTAATCATCTTAACATAATGTCTAGAAAATGAGCCCTGACAACAGGAAATCTTTTGCTATCTTAGGTGAAACCATCTACACTTATCCTGAGCCTTTCATATGTGTTAGGCTGTAAGTCAAAGGAACCACTTGAATGCATTTATCAGAACTTCCTTAGATGCAACAAAGCAGAGGGTTGGAGCAAAATACTTTATTTTCCAGTCCAAGGATAGATACTGTAATTGCCAGATCTGATAGACTACACTTCCATAAAGACAGACAAGATCTGATAGGTCTGGTGTAGAACTAGGGTTTAATACTGAGCATTGAGATCTTATTTTTCCTTCTTTCTTATATTTTATCAGCACAAATTTCTAGCCAATATTTCCATCTATAAGATTTAAAAACATATGGGTAAAGGAACATGTACGGGACCATATGGGTGTGGATGAAATAAAGCAAAAACATTTGGTTTCTTAATATTTGGACAAAAATCAAGGAGCCTATATAATGTTTATCTTAAACTAAATAAGTGACTAAGGCTAGCTGTATCTATCCTGGCTGGCAGCATTCTTCAGGCTCAGAGCCAATTATTCAAAATGCTTTACCTGAAGTTACTTGGCACTAAACTTAAAATCAGATGCACACATCAAATAGAAAACAAGGAAAAGAAGGTGATTCTGTGAAGGGGGGGGAATCCAACACTTATACTTGACTAATGTCTTTATTAGAGTCAACAAAAATTGCTACACATTCATAATGTTTATTTATCTATTTATTTATTTATTTCATTTTGTCAAGCATGTATGAGAAAATAAGTATAAGTATAAACATAACATATAAACATATAAGTATAAACAGGTATAAGTATAAGCATAAGAAATGAGTATGAATAAATGGGAACAATAGGACAGGGACGGTAGGCAAGCTGGTGCGCTTATGCACGCCTCCTTACAGACCTCTTAGGAATGGGGTAAGGTCCACAGTAGACAGTTTAAGGTTAAAGTTATGGGGGTTTGAGGATGTAACAACAGAGGCAGGTAGTGTATGCCAGGCATTGACCACTCTGTTGCTAAAGTCATATTTTCTGCAATTGAGTTTGGAGTGGTTTAG
>QLTV01004104.1:1436219-1486940 GCA_003457575.1 Thermophis baileyi | reverse complement strand
GGCATAGTTGTAGGTTGTCCAGGCCCAAAATTTCAAGCCTGGTGGCATAAGGGATTCTATTGCGAGAAGAGGAGTGGAGTACTCTTCTCGTGAAATACTTCTGGACTCGTTCAATTGTGTCCGATATACAGTGTGGATTCCAGGCAGATGAGCTGTATTCGAGAATTGGTCTGGCAAAGGTTTTATATGCCCTGGTTTGCAATACAATGTTACCAGAGAAGAAGCTTCGCAAAATTAGGTTAACAACTCTTAATGCCTTTTTGGCAATGCTGTTACAGTGAGCTCTAGGGCTTAGATCTTTTGAAATAAGTACTCCTAGGTCCTTGACAGAGTGAGGGTCATCTACGAGGTCGTATCCTCCCAGTTTGTATTTGGTGTTCTGGTTTTTGTTGCCAATGTGTAAGACAGAGCATTTGTTGGATGAGATTTGAAGTTGCTCAACCAACAAATGCTCTGTCTTACACATTGGCAACAAAAACCAGAACACCAAATACAAACTGGGAGGATACAACCTCGTAGACGACCCTCACATGTGACTGTGTCATATTGAGCTATAATATATAGTAGCTTTCTTTGTAGATGTATTTATTAAGTATAGTTCATTCTTTTTTATTCCTATAAATTAGGTAGCTGGATCAACATCTGGAAGAAAGATATAATTCGTTCTTATATATATTTCATTGTTTATAACATTTCATTGTATTATAGGATAGATATTTTGCAGAATTATATGTCATTTTTATTGCAAACCCTGACATTCAGTTATGATGGTGGTGCTGTCTCATCTTCAGTGAATATGTGTCTGTAATATAAGCTAAATTATTTCTCATACAGATCCCCATAACTTAGTTGGTTTCGATTTTAGTTTGCTTTGTGTTAAAAGTCAGTAAAATAAGCAGGTAGCTCAAAGTTTACTGTAAGCTAGTTGTTTTATAATCTGATGGAAAAGACACATTCAGTATTGAAATAATATTAACACCACTAATATCAATCATGCAAAATTATTTATTACAGGTTTCAATTAAACTAAGCCCAAGGCTATTATCCTAGAAGTCTTTCATAAATTAGCTCTCTTATGAATAGCAGAGGTTGTGAGTAACAGAAATTGACTAAGACTGCAAGACCAAGAGCTGAGTTTAACCTAGATCCCACAACAATCACCTGTCACAGCTTCCAGTGGAGAGTGCTATCTCCTTACAGAAAGGAGAGACTGATTCTGATTACAGGGCAAATCAGTATCTGACAAAGTTATTTCTGCTCCTTAGAACTAAGCACGCAAAAATGTTCAATAGTATAAAAGGATGACAGTCATGACACTTGGAATGAAGTGAAATCAGCAAGAGCGAATGTGTGCATTTAGGAACAGATTGTCTATATTAGCCTTTCCCAATACAATGCTACATATTAGTATACTATACACTAATTCTACACTTCCAGAATTCCTAATGAGCTGGCTCAGTCTTGGAAGTGAAATCCATCTGGGATTGGAGACCTTCACTTTGGCAGAACCAATACTAAATGGAAGAGTTGGTGCTTCTGTCCCAAATTAACTTTCTGATAATGGAAATGCCCAAACATACTTCCATGAGAAAATGTGCTATGAGCCAAGAAATTTATATAATAAATTAAGCTTTCTTATCTTTTATTTTGCACTTGTTTCCCTTTTGTTAGGCAAAGGAAGATCATAGTTTCTGGTATCTGGTAGAAGAGGTCAAGAGAGGGCAGAGCAGTTCTGAGGGACAGCTCAGGGGGGGAAATTCATCCTCTTTCAAGTTTTTTTGAATTTGCACATATCTTTATCATAGTATATATTCACAGCATCATATGAATCCCACTGATGTACAAAAAAGCTCAGAGTGAACAAATAACTTTTAAGTTTGATATTTGTTTCATTTATTTCAAAACCATGGTTATCTAAAGTGTGGTAATCACCATTTTAGATTTAGCAAATTGTTTGTGCCATTTGCATATCATTATTACAACTAAATAATTACATCCAAATTTGCCCTATAATTGGTGAACAGATTCTCACATTTGCTGCATAGGAATTGTTGTCCATTTCTCTATGGTGAACTGGTTCAATGTGGTAACTTATGTAGGTTTTATTATTTGAACTGTAGATAACCATATCCTGCCATGACATCTCTATGAAGTTTAATTCTAAATTGGATTTGGTCATTTCAGAATGTGAATTTTACTTCATCCATTCTCCTGTAGACTTACTGGTATGTTTGGGACCACTGTCTTGCTGCAGCTTCAGCTGACCAAGAAATGGTCCTATATTCCACTTGAGAATGTACAATTCTCTGATAAAAAGTAAAAATAATGTTTCCTTCAATATACCGTAGTACTGTAATAACAAGTCATTCAGTCCTTAGGCAATGAAATGTCTCTAAAGGATGACGATAAACTACTTGTTTTAATTGCATGCATGTTAGTTGCTATGAGATTCTTATTGGGAAATACAATGTTTGGTTTCTATATGTGAAAGAATGTAGGCCTAGGTACCACTTTGATGGGAAGGTAACAGCATTCCATGCGCCTCCTATATAGTCATGCCAGCCACATGCCAGGCTTCCTCAGTTAAGAAACGGAGATGAGCACCATTCCCTAGAGTCAGACACGACTGGACAAGGGAAACATTTACCTTTTTTTATAGCATACAATAGGACAGAGAGTAACCTTGGCAGGCTTTCAATATTTTCTTACTCTACCCTGCAACAATTAAGAGCTTTTCTGAAATCCCTGGCACGCTTGTTTCCTGATAGCTCCTATCCAAAAGGGCTGACATTAGAGTCTTTGTGTCCATTATAGATTCATTTGTCCATAGAATGCTCCTCCTTAAGTCTGAATGGCCATCTACATGTTTTATTTTTAGTGTTTCATTTTTTTTTTTTTGCAAACTTCAGTTGAACATCAGTGCTTTTCTCAGTAAGCAACTTGCTCTCTTGCTACTTTCCCATGAATATCATTTTCACCTACTGCTTTTTAATAAGATCTCTAGCTATTATTCTGGGATTTTTTTTAGGACTGCCTAGCTGATTTTATACTGCACTCACAGTGATTTTGACAGGTTAGCTATTCCTGGGAAGATTCACTATTGTCTCAAATCTCAGTTTAAGTTTATATCTCTGACAGTGGATTGGGGGAATCTCAAGAGTTTTAGAAATAATTTTGTAGCATTTTCCAGACTGTTAGACATCAATTAAAAAAAAAAAGTCTTCAGACATTTGAGTGGGGCATGATGTCCTTTTGACTATGTAGTAAGAGTTGTGAAGAGGAAGTCAAAGTCTGTGAGATTTATATAGGGCATGGCAGAGCTAAATCAAACAAGATTGTTCAATACTCTATTTCCACAACTACCTTTACTTATCCCCTTAATTAAATTGATAGAACTTGGAGGCTGACCACTTTTTCAAATGACATATTGGGAGATTTTAAGGAAACTTGAAGGACACCAGGGTCAGAAAAGCATAGTATTGGCAATCTGTTCCATGGCTCTGAAAATGTGCTCTTGAAAGTAAATAAACAAAATCTTAAATTCCCTTGAGTCTATATACTAATTATCATTACGAATGCAGTCTTCTCATAATTTTTATTTGACTTTCATGGACCAGGATCAGTTTTATTAAGGGGATTTTTTTTCATGTGGATCAGAGTCCTAAGTTACATGACAGTAGAATAACTATTGCCACTTTGCTTCTTGTCCAGCAGCTCTTGCCTCCTTTTCAAAGGAAAGCTATTTAATAGTTCCAAGCTTCTGCCTGCTCACTGATTAGCACTTCACAATAGTTTTTGTCCCAGGGAGATGCAGCCATCAACCTGAATTTCACACTGATGGCACTGATTATAAAGCAGAGGGAGGACATTCAGAATAAGATCTTGCTGTTCAGTCTCATGGTGTTAGCCTTGAGACCAGAAGGAGAACTATCAACAGAATAGCAATTACATAGTGATGCTTTTGAAGGTTATTTAGAAAAAAACAAGTTAAGGACAGATCATTATGGAGAAAATTTATCGGCGTGGTTGCTAAGAATCAACATGTATCAATCAATTAGAAGTTACAGTTAGTTCTGGATGCATCAACACAGTTTCTGGTTGGTGTTGTTATCATGAGCCTGTCACTCAGGTTCTTCATGTCCTGCACTGGCTTCCTATTGGCTTCTGGGTACAATTCAAATTGCTGGTTCTTTTTAAATCTATAAAGCCCAGTACAGTAGACACCAAGATGTTTAGGGTCTGCTTTCTCCAGCCACAATCACCCTATTTGATCCATGCATCAAAAACTGCTGTTGCTCCCCCGTTTTTGTGAAGCGAGGGAGATAAGGCTCATAGTAGCTATTTTATAGTGGCTGTACCCTGCACTGTAGAAGGGCTTCTGTGGAAATCAAAGTTCCCCCATATGGTTGGGTTTCTGAAAGATGGTAAGATATTGGAAGCCTTATGAAGAATTAAATGATGCCATTGTGTCTTAATTATTACAGTTATTGATATTTTGTGATGTTTAATTATTTGCTTTGAACATTTTATGTATAATATAGTTGATTATTGTTATTCTGCTGTTGGCTTCCAAGAGTCTGATTAATTGTGGTGATACATAAATCTATTAAATAAATAAACAACCTTCAGAGTTCCCATCAAGGAAGAATGCAGTCAGCCTATTGTGGGGGACAGCCAAAATTTTGATAGATACAGATCACTGAGAAGTCAAGGAATATCCAATCACATTTAAATCCCAACCACTCCCAGCAATACTGTACTTTAACACCCAATGAGTATTTTTCAAAAGAAAGAAACCCAAGTGTATCCTCTACTAGTAGTAAGGATGGCTTGAAAGGTAAACCTCTGTCCTGGTTGAATTAACTTTGAAATGTACATGATTTGATTGTGCTCTTAATTCCCTCCTAAGATTGCTCACTAAGAAGAGAAGCAAGGGACCAAAATAATGTATTAAAAACAGCTCATTAGATCACATAAAGCATAAGGCAGTACTTAATTCTGGTCTATTAAGAAAGAATTCTGCAGAGAAGAAAACATCTGAAGGCTCAGTCAGTGTAGCCATACATAGATATTGGTGGCAGAGTTATGCATTTCTCAAAAGAGAGGTGAGTTGAGGCATCTCAGCCAAAACCTGACCCAGATATCCATGGAATTTGCATATGATTATTTATATGTGGAAAGCCAAACTAAGAAATCATTTAAATTTAAAGATAAATTAAAAGACATTTATGAGCTGAATAGAAAAATGATACATTTCTGTATTGTTAATTCCCTCCTAAAATCACCAGTGGTTGGATGCAAATATTGTTGAATTAAAGCCAGTATGCTTCTGTCAACTCCATGGTTATTTGTTTTAACCACTGGAGGAAAATATAATCTAAGCCATCTGTACCAATAAGTCATTTATATATGTTAGCTATGTAGGGTGCCATTTACAGCTAATGCATTCAGGCTACAATCTTCTATTAATTTACCTCAGAAAATTCCATTGGCTTTGCTTCTGAGTAGAAAGAAATATGCTTGAGCTCATAATTATAGTATCATTGATGCATGACTGGACAGTGTTAACAAAGTAAAGAATTTGTTCCTACTTTTAAACATTAAGTTCAAAGCCATCCAATTGAAAAGAATAAAGCAGGAAAACTGAGTACTTCATTGGTAGACACCACAAAGTATTACTGCTGTAAGAATACTGGGAAGTTGAATCATTCCAGAAGATGAAACAGGTACTTCCCTATTGTCATATGAACATTACATGAATGTGTCCATGAAGTTACCAGGAGTCAAACTCAACTCAAAGGAGATTTAAATGTTTTAAATTACATTAGTACAGGGGCTCATTAACTCAGATGGATTTTTAAAAACAAAATATGCAAGTTCACGGAGGACAGTCCATAAATAATGATAAATTATGACAGCCAAAAGCGATACAATGTATCAAATAGTTGGGACAAGTAATAATTGTTGGCTAGTTTCAAATTATATGAATTGTTTGAGGCTGACCACTCTTGTATCAGATGTTCTAGACTGGATGGATATTTGATTTGCCCTTGAAGGTTATTCTTACATTAAAAAAAATAACACAGCAAATATTTTTTTAAAGATATAACAATGTCATAATCACTTCTGCAGTGTAAAAATATGTTCACATGTAAGTAAAATTTCTCAGATTTCTTGTCTGACAGTTATATAGCTTTGATTCAGGAAAAAAAAAGCTGAATCTTCTATTAAAGCTTAAAATAAAAGCTTCTATTTTAAGTTTCTTCAGTCTGATGCTTTCAGAGGAGTTGGGTTAAAACTCCTATAAATCTTATGCTGGGAACTTTAATCTAACACATCTGGAAGGCAGCAGGCTTTAAAAGGCAGTGCCTAAAACAGGCTCTAAAAACAGTGCCAGCCAGGAAAAAAAAAAGTTGAAAAATGCAGCTGAATTAGCTAATATGGAGCTCTTGCCTGATTTGTAGATTTCACACTAGTGGTTTCAAAATCTACACAGTAAATAAAAGAGTTTACAAATGTTCAATCAAAATTTTGATATGATGTACTGCTTTCCATGGACTGAACAAAGCATTGGGGCAGGATTCATATGGCCAGGAGACCCTGAATCACTGATATACTTAATTGGAACAGAGGTACCATCAAGGCTGAGCCAATGGCACAGAGCCTGTAAGGGGATGGATTGTTAAGATCCAAAATTCTGAATGTATTGAATAGTATCTTTCATGGAAAAAGTGAAGTTTTTTGTGTCTATCTTGGTGGGACCCAGGTTCCCCGATAGTGAGATTGGTGAGACTTACAAAGCAAAAGGCTGAGAAACACTGGGGGGAAATACATGAACAGAAACAAAAATATGCTTGGGGGGCCTCCTAGCAGTGGGGTGCCAAACCTCTGCCCATTGGTCCAGACTTAGGAGCACAAAGTGGCAGAAATTGGAGTGCTTCCATCAGGTAATTGATTGGCTCTTTAAGTCAAAGACTTGTGTGGCCCTAAATCCTTCAGTTGTCACCAGAACCAGGTTGCCGAAATATCCATAGGTGGCAGTCAAGAGTTATAGTATTCTGTTTCTTCCAGATTTTTTGCAACCCAGCTATGACAGTCTTGTTCACTCTTGCTTTACCAATCTATATGAATGAGCATTAGCAATGTATGTTCTAGTATATGGGTGATAATGCACATTTTATGGCTCATTCATTATAGCTGAACTGCAAAGGCGTGACTAGTTATGCACCCCAAGAGCTCTAATGGACAGAAATGATGCCACTTTGCTCCCTAATTGAAGAGATTCCAATTTGTGGGTGGCCAATACAATATGTCCATCTCAAAGAGTCTGGCTCTACAAACTCAGACTCAAACTCTACAGACTCAGAGTTGCAGTAATATCTACTGCAAGCCTCAGAGAGGCCAAAATGGACCCCCCCCAAAAAAAGATAATACTGAAATGCCACCTTTAAGTACTTGCAATTCAAATCAAGCAAACCACATTTTGTATCATTACAAGGGTACAAATTTAGTCTAGGTTTATAGCTGGATTCATGCATTGGAATAAGTAATACGGTTTGTTTAGATTTGATTAACATGACATGTGAATCCAGCCATAGCACAAGATTTAGAGCACGGGTGTCAAACTTGCAGCGTCACATTGCCATCACGTGACGTTTTGCAAAGTTTTCCCCCTTCGTTGAGCTGGGGTAGGCGTGGCCTGCACGTGACCGCCAGTTTGACACCCCTGATTATTATTATTAAATTTGTATGCCGCCCAACTCCCAAGGGACTCTGATTTAGAGATAGCATGTCTAAATGAGCTTGCTATGCCTTGTTCAGTATAAAAATTGAACCACTATGACTTTTACATTGGCTCTGGATTTTGGATTCAACTAAGCTAAATAATTGAGAAAGTATGAAGCACAATCAGCATTTCTCAATGTTTGCAAAATGTAAACAGGCCCTTATTGATGTCATGATGATATTGTCCAAATGTCATGTTTCCCCCCAATAAATAGATCTGATCAATCAGAAAGCTGCACCTCAAATGGCACTAAATGGTCACATATCAGAGGACAATATGGGGAATCAGTCTAATATCAGTATCTGCATAGGTGAGGATCTCTAATCCCTGCTATCGATTGGGGGAGGGTAATATTAACAAAGGTATCCTGAATTCAGTTGCATCACCCAGCAAGCCTGACCCAAGTTGAACATGTGGAAGACATTAGAGAATTCCAAGTGAGAGACACATCTTCTTAATTGATATAGTGATAGAAAGCACATCTGGCACTGTTGTAGTGCAATGGAGAACTAATGTAATTGGCTAAATTCAGGCAATGTGTTTAACTTGATTACTGAGCTAACCTATTTCTTGGTTTACATAGGCCAATGAATCATAATGCCAAAATCAGAAAGGTTGGATTTTGAGGCTAAAGAAAAAGTAACTAAGTTCCATATGTTATATAAATACAATCATAGAGTAGAATGGGAGATATTGGTAATCACAGGGACAACACACTGATTGTTGTAATATTTCTTTGAACAGAGAGGATCAACATGCAGGCAACACAGGAGTTCACTTTATTTAAACGTCAAAAGGTGTTAAGACAGACCAGTATTCCCAGAAAAAACATGCTGCACAACTCAGCACAGCAGCGACTTGGTGAAACGTACCATACTTTGCTTGGACATTTTATTTTTATTTTGCTTTAAAAGCTTTTCTTTTGGGGACTTTTACCCCCTTTCTTTTACCGCTAGTATAAACAGTCTGTGTTGGAAACAGTCCAGATGGCAGTAGTTTCCTTGTGATTGTTTCTGCAGTTATGTACAACATCTGGAATTTTTTTTATTTCATTTTGTTTACATCAGTTATAAAAGAAATTGCAGGTTTACAAAGAACAGTTTTCAGAAAAGAAAGAGAACATATTAGATAATTAACAAAAAGCAAGAAAGAGAAAGAAGCAAGAGATAAGATAGCATAGAAACTGGGACCATAAATCTTCTGAGAAATTTAAAAAGTGGTATAAAACCCCCTAGAAGGAATACCATGCAGTTAAGAAACACTAACTCTGCCAATACACACCTCTCCTAAACAGGATTTTTTTCACTTTTTTAATTTTTAAAAAAATGCATTTTAATTAGAAAAAAAGAGCTAAAATTGTAAAAGTTGAGCCTCCAGTCAGCAGTAGCTAGTAAGCCAAGGAGACCCTAAACTTTGGTGCTATCCCAGCTTCACCTCAAGCCAAGATCTTCATGATTTGGCTGGAGCAGAAGGGTGACGTGTCTTTGGCAGGGAAAGGTGCTACGTTTTCTGATGGAGTGATGAATTAGTGCAATTATCATTATTCCAACAGCTTCCACCTAGCTTTCTGTGGGACTGAGCCCCCAATTATTTAGCACCAATGCTCCTAAGTAGGAGCCACTAGGAACCATCCAGCTTTGCCCTTTGAAGTTTCATGATCAAATGGATGAAATTCCCAGATCCCCTTGTTTAAATTTATTTGCAATAAATGGAAATGAAGTTAGGATAGCATTCAGTCTGGCCTCTCTTTCCTTCCTTCAACACTGCATTCGAATTAGTACTCAGACATCTAGCTCCACTCTTTGTCCTGGGTGTAGATCCCAATGCTTGTCAACCAGTGATCTCTCTGGGCTGGTGCTGGGTCTCTTCTGCTCAGGCTAAATAAGGGGTGGTGAATAGACATACAAAGCTAAAACCAAACTGCAGAGAAGAAATTAAGCACATTTTTGCTGTATTGCTGAACACAGATACTGTGCTGTACTGCTCTACACAAGTGCTATTCAGTAGCTTAGTTAGATTATTTGCTTGGTTTGAATAAGATGTCAGTTTCAATCCTTCACACAGTTATTAACAGCTTGAAAAGGATCTCAGGAACACACCACTAGGAAGAATCTCCCTATTATAACCTGGGAAACATGTTGCTGTCATAAAAAAAAAGTTAGAATAGATAATCTAAGGACCCATATAATGGTTCATCTTTTCAGTGAATTGAGCTTGAATCAACTGTGATTATTATCCTGATTTAAATTACAATTTCTAATAAGTACAGATTATTCTTGCTTACCTTTACTTTTGGGGAAAAAAACAGCATTTGGGGGCTATAATCAGAACTTTTTAATGTATGCTGGCCAGGTCACTTATCAACGGAAAAACTCACAGAAGAAAACATAACAGCTGTCTATATTCTGTTTAGCTCCACTTCCCTTTGAGTTTCTCTCACTCCTCTGAATGTCTACTCAATGTACCAGTTTTGTCCACTATTACTTGATATGTTCTGCACTATGATACTATTAATACTATTAAACTGTTATGTATGTTAAACTATCCTCAGAATCACATCCTTAGCCATAATTTAAAAAGCACAAGTACATAGAAAAGGGTCTTAGTTGACCCCCTGTCTACAGACTTACAGTAGCCCATAAGCATCATGTTCATTAGCAGAACTGAAGGGTATAAATACCTGGAAGGAACTGACTCTGGCCTGAACTGCCCTGTGATTTATTTTTCTTTATTAAATGGAAGATCAAACTCAACACTAATGAATAAGCTGTTTCAACTATTTATATACGTCCAACGTACAAATCAGTAACTCTCTAAGAGATTAATTCTATCCTTAGTGTGTTGTTACCTGAATAGCATACTATAACACACTATTCTTATAAACAGAATGGCCCTGCTGCAAAGTATTCCACTGAATAATTCATCAAATATATAAAACAGAATATATGGAAATTGAAAATTCTTGATTAATAACACTACGGGGCATCTGTATTTGATTGTGAATTATTCCAATTCCAGTAAGAGATTCCAGTCTTCCGCTGTGCTCTCCCAGAAGAAGATTGGAATCTCTTACTTGAATCAAGGCAATGCATCAGTTCTGATGCAAAGTTCAAATTTTCCCACTTCATCCCATTTAATCTGGGACTTAATCAAAAGTTAATTCTTTATCATGGGATCCCATTCTAATAGCACTAGACCAGAGAGATTAGCTGGGAAGAGTCTGAGAAGCTTTTTCATCTAGTTTTCATTAACTCTATTCCAGGAGACCCTGCCAACTTAGTGAAAAGAGTGAGCTAATGCAGAGAAAGCAGCACAAGAAATATGAAAGGCCAAGTTCCTGTGGAAGAAGGCATTTTAAAATTTTGCTCCACAAATTTCTTCCACTGACCACAGCAGCTGCTGGGAGGTGTACATTGTACAATCAGAAATGAGTCAGCAAATCACAGTTACTCACATATTGTTTTTTTTAAAAGCCAAACAAATAAAAAAAACCAGTATGGTGTATCACAGATACAAGACTCAGCTCCCAAGACTGGTTCCTCAGACTCATTCAGGCCATTCAGTTACAGGTTATTTACAACAGATTCTTATTCTACAAAAATGAAACAAGGGAGGGGGAAGGCAAATGAGGAACCTTTATGTCAAACCAAGCACAAGGTTTGATATTTTGTAAATCACTGTGCAAAATAGCCCCAATGCAACAGATGCTTGAGATTGGTAAATGGTGCTCAGCAAGAACATTTTCAAACAGAAGAGAAAAAGGAACATGGGCACAAATTGGAAGAAGGAGAAAGCACCAAATGTGAAACAGAACATATCCTAAAGGGAAAGAGGGCAGAAGACTAGAAAATGTTTCCATCGGGCTGATTTAATACATTTTACGTCGATCACTTAAAGCACCTTAAGCATATTTACTTGAAAATGTAAGTCTTGTTTAACTTGCATCTGAGTAAGCATAAGATCAGGATGCAAGGAAGAGCCTCCAAGTGGTTAACTGGAAAAGCAAATTGTTAGAAGTATTTTTGTATTAGTGATTTATGAATTTGGGTTTAGTCCCCTACATAGCCATCTTTACTTTTAAGACAGTGACTGTACATTTACTTGGCAGTACTGCTTCAGTTAAAAGTGGATTTAGTAAAAGAGAACTCACAAATTGAAAGGGGCAGTTCCTATTGTAATTCTAGTCTCTGGGAGTTGTGATACAAGTCAGTATTTGCATCATGGGTAGTTGTCCTTTTAAAAAAAAAAGTCAGTGACATTCTTTCAAGTTATTGCTTTTTGGGGAAAGGGATTAAATAGGACTTCAAGCTTTAAAGTAGCTCTAAATATAACTCACAAGAACCACCACTAGGATTCAAAATTACCCTTCTAGTGGGACTGCTGAGATTTTCTGCTAATACTGACATCACCCAAGTGCTAAAGAAGAAAGAGCTCTGAAATAGAAACTTTAACAAATATGAGGTCTAGAAAGATCCACCTGCCTAACACTTCCATTTCCAACTAATCAGATTGGAGAAAAACTGCATAGCCTTTGTAGGAATTTGGAGGTTCTGGAGAATGCTATACTAATACAGAAGCACTAGAAAAACTTGCATTGCCTACTAAATGACTGAGCTGATGACACTGTAAGATGTTTTGCTTCTCTTGTACATTAGCTAAGAATTCTGGAGGCTTATTTTATATTTTCAACTCGTAAAGCCAATTAAAGACTGACAAGTCCTAAAGAGGAATAAAAATATTATCTCCCTAGTGGAGTGGAGGACCTCAGGTCTTACATTTTACAGGCACTCTCTTGAAAAAGGTGTCCAAGTATGGAGGTTTTGGAAAGTTGTAATTACGTCTCTCCCATTTGCATACATTTGGCTGGAAAGGAAAATGAAGGAAGACAAAATGTGCAAACACATAATATCTTGACCCTGTCACCAGCAAGTTATATGGATTTTGAGTGAGGAGGCTTCTCTGAGATAGAATACTCACATTCACATCAGCTGCACAGAAGGATAGTGCAGTTCTTACATAAGTTTAAAATCATTGGCAAAAAATGTTACATATATAGCACCTATGATGCTGCAGAAGATTAAATCAAGACATTAAAGATTCAGTCTAGTTAGATTTTCATTTTCTATGCAACAGTTTTCTTTAAACCAGTCTGGGTGCACCTTTTGTCAAAGCCTAAATCTATTATGTCATCCATTGGGTTCCAAAGCAAATTAATATCTCCAAAGCAACTGTTACATAAAACAAAATATGTACATATGTATAGTCATACAAAGATAAATGAGCACCTTGGATTTGCATGAAATAATCAGTCATAAACTCCCATTATGATGTTAGATGACCCACCCTTAAAAAACAATGATTACAGAAGTATTTGAATAATAGAGTTGCTATGCAGTTGGCTACCAATGGAAAGTAAGGGGAAATACATTACACCACATTTTTCTAACAACCAAATGGCCTGATTTTTAGGATTCCTTCATAGAGTTTTTGGATAGCAATATTATGAATTATTTAGCTGATATTATGACTGGCAACTACCATCACCTAAAGTTCTACTTCAGGAAATAGTTTACTGTCACTATTGATAGTTGGGTGGTGAGAAATTCTGTAGTTTCATCTGCAATCAGTCAGTTAGGAAGCACTAGCATTTTCACAATAGGATAGCTAGCTTGGAACTGTAATTGGCTAGAGAGCATTGTTTGTTTAAAAAAATTAAATTGAATATTTGAATCAGCAATTATTTTGAATCAATATCACTGCATCTTGATTTGCATTTTACCAATTAATTAAATGAAGATCCACATGTACAAATGTTTTTTTATTTGTCATGTGCCTCATGTCTTTAAATTCATAAGACTTGCAGTACGGGCATGTGGGTATTTAATTGTATTCAGCAAAACTGGAATCTGAAGGAAATGTTAAAAATATAGAAAATTTTATAAATATTATATGAATTGTATAATATTTATATTATTATAAAATATTAATGAAGAGATGTATCTAGCATTCAAAATGGAAATGGCATGGGGAGAGGGGTTGTTTTCCATTCATGTTTGAAAACATTTCCTATAAATTGCTCTTAGCCACCAAATTCATCTCAGGCTGATCATCTGGATAGACAGCCAAGTCAATGGAGAGAAGACCTGCTGGATTTGAGTCCTTAATCTAGAACTTTAGTTTCCCTTTCTCCTTTTTCTTTTTGGTTACTATTTTAGAGGGCTAGCTCTGTTGAAAAACCACCCAGACAAATGGCTCCTAATCCTTTGAAAGCAAGGTCAAACCTTTTATGGTTAGTTATGAAATTTTGATTGGCCCAGCTCTGCGTTGAATAAGATGCTTATCTTTTACTGTCTTGTCTTAAAGATCTAAAGTAATAGTCTTTACTTTAGCTTCAAAAGTGTCAACATCTTATTTGCTTGCATTTCTTTATTGCCTTCTTCCCCAGTCAGATATCCTCTACATATGCTAGAACACAACTTTCATTATCTCCTGTTGCATATGATGACCCAAAGTTATGCTCCAAATAAATATCTCAAGGACACCAAGTTAGGTAAGGCTGTCCAGTTTGTAAACATTGCTCTTGGCAGATTTTGGCTAGACAAGTAAATTCAGTGGAATGAAGTAAAACTCCTTTGGGTGGCATTGCTTTTTCCAGCAAAAGGAGTGAGTGAGCAACAGAGGAATTCCATTTATTAACAGAAACCTTTGCTTTCAGAAGAAGAACTAGTTCTTGGCTAGGACTTATATTGTCCAATATAAGGTAGTTGAGTAAGCATGCAGGGATAGGAGTGTGATTTTGGTCATTAGGTTTAGAATGAAAGGCAGCTGCTGGATTAATTAGTCAGTGAATCATCTAAGCAGTTCCAAGCAACATAGTCAATAGGCATTGGATGTTACCCTTCCTTCCTTCCTTGGGCTCTTTGTGCTGAACATAAACTATTCCACTATTTGGTCTAGCCTGGATTTAAAAGATTACCCCAGCCTTCTTTTAGTAGTCAGAAAAGAGTAAGATCTGTTAATCCGTGGCTAGATTCTCCTCCCTTGAAATGGTAATATTAAGGCAGAGTTTCAGGGACATGAGCAACTTCACAGCCGTTATTCAAGCTGCATTTTTGCTCAGATAATCACAATTTCAAAGCAGCACAACTTCATATGAAAGCACAAGAGCTTTTCCACATAAAGAAGACTAATTAATCTGAACTATCAGTCCTTCTGACATTATAGTATACCAATCCATAGTGGCTAAGCAGTCCTCTTTACCCTCCTCCTACATAGGGATAGGTTCTGGTTCATAATTCATAACTTCCTTGGTTTCTAATCTATTCCATCCCTCTTTATTCAGGTAAAGAGAGTGATAGATTCATATTGCGAACAGACCACCACAAAGAGGACTTCATCTGTGACTGCTGCCATAAAGGTTGATAGTTCTAGGCAGTTTCATCCTTCATTCTGCTTGAAGGAATTAGGAGGCATGGAGACCTAAAAAAACCCTGAGACAATGTCATATTTATGAGAGGAATAACTATTGTCTACTGAAAATCCTTGTAATTTCTTAGTACAGCCTTCTTCCACTAGTGCCATGCAGATGTGTTGAACTATAACTCTCAAGCCAGGCAAATTGTAAAGAATCTTGGAGACAAGGGTGGAAAGTCTGCACAATTATCTAACTTTGTTGATCAAGATCACTTTGTATCCGATGTTGTTTACAAGTAAAACCTAGGTTCAATAGATGGAGGGTTACAAAAAGATTTCATTGATAACAAAATAGAGAAAATGGTGAATGAAAAGGCTCTACAAAAACACAGGAAGCCAAGAAAAGATTAACCTTGTACTTCTTACACATTATATTGATCATTTCATTTCATACCCTTGGCTCAGGGAAAGCAGTGCAAAATTCTATCCTTGCATTATCAAAATTATTATTTGATACTAATTTTATCCAGATAGCCAGTATTCTTGGCAAGCATCCATTAGTTCAAAAATGCAAATCTTTCTATATTACATGCTTACTGAGTTAAGGAAAAGTTAAAGCAGTTTTGGAAATGGAGGTGGGCTATGCATACCTAGACAGGTCTTCTGTTCCTCCTTATTGGCATGGCACCACACCTGGAGCATGTGTTCTTTACAGTGATCACTACCTGTACTTATATCCTATAAAGTATTTCCCCCCCCTCCAAATTGGGCCCCTAATCATGCCCAAGAAGGGACAAATTGTTCAAAATGAAATGGGGGGAGGAAACTAGAGGAACAATGTTCTAAAGCAGCCCAGTGAAAGCTAGGCATCCTCAATGGCCACAGAAGAATTGGATAAGGTGAGGAAAGAATTGTGTATCTATAGAAGAATGTGGATGGCTATTTGGTACAATAAATAAAAATGAACTCTCCACTGCAACTTTTTAAGTGTATCCTGAATTGTTATATTACACTTACATAAGAGGAAAACAAACCAGCAATGATTTCACAAGGTTCCTTTATGGCAAAATCATGGACAAAAAAGACACTATATACATTATATATAGGGACTAGGTAAGTGCAAAATGTAGCATATGAAGCTGGAAAATGTTCTTACTCACTTCCTAAAAACACATTTTTAAAAAGAGAAAATACTGAAAATCTGGGCAATATCACCTGAATGCTCAGAACTATATAAGACCAAAGGTATTTGGCACAATGTATCTATCTACAGGCCTTGTGAATGATTTGCCAATATAAACCCAACAGGTTCCACCATAAGGGAAAGCAAGAGGCAGCGATAGGAGCCATGAGAGGATGAAAGATTAACCCAGGGGCATCGGCCGGTGGTGGTGGTGGGGAGATGACTAAACAAACACCACACCATCATGTCTGTTTTGTAAATATGTTTCAAGGCCTCATGCACAAACAAAAGAGATAGAGCTTGCATCACAATGACACAATGCCCATTTAGTCACTTTGACAAAAGCACTGCTGCAGATGCCTCTGGGTTAGTATGTTCTATTATTAAAATTTTAGCCCATGGAAGAAAAAAATATGTAAGAACTGAGGTTACATTTTAATAAATTTGACACTTTTTAGTTGTCTCCTCTCACAGGCTCTGCTGGAATAAGAACTAAACCAGAGGTCTTCAAACTTGGCAACTTTAAGACTTGTGGACTTCAAATCCCAGAATTCTCTAGCCAGCATAGCTGGCTAGAGAATTCTGGGAGTTGAAGTCCACAAGTCTTAAAGTTGCCAAGTTTGGGGACCCCTGAACTAAACAGATGTAGTGCTTAGATTAAAAAACAGTCTGCTGTGGATTGTTTGGGATCCAAAGTGAGGCTGAACTGCCTCAGGAAATCATTTTGCTCTGATGTCAAAGAGTTCTGCATGCACAGAAGATCTACCCACTACAGTAAAACAGCCATACTGCTGTTCAGAGATGGGGATTTGTGTTATTCTGTGGTTTTGCATTGGAGGGATGCTTTACTCAAGCTTTCAATAAGGTATCTCTTCATATGTCTGCATGGCACTACTGAAAAAGCAGAGATGTGCATTATGGAGAACCTAATATCTTCCTACCACAGAAGCTAACATTCAGACTTGTATCTTATTTCATCAAAGCTAAACTTTACAAAAGCTTATGGCTGTGGAGTGCACCGACTCCTCCTATAGTCTAATTTCTTTTGACTAGAAGTTGGCAAATGTGCCTCAAAGAACATCAGTAGGACATTTATAGGACATTAGAGGCCGAGGGCTGGTCTGACATCTATAATTTCAATTTTGAATGTAAAACACATATCAATAGAAACTACACTGACATTTTCTTGAGACAAATTCTGTAATCAGAAGGTTTATATAGCTAGTCTAAATAGTTCTTTAAGTATATTATAAATCCTGGGGGAGGGGGGTCGCTTCATATGAGAGTGCTCTTCATTTGCCCCAAACTTAATGCCTGATAGAGATCAATGGTCAAGACTGATTGGAGTTGCAATCAAAGTCATCTAGTTAGGAGAATACTTGTGTATTGATGGGTATTTGTTTGGCAAATCATATAAATGACATCCAAGGCTAAATGTTTAAATGTATACATTCAGCCTTGGTTAAACTGTTACTTTCCAGATGTATTTCCCCCCCCCCCAAGTTTTGTAATCCTCAGCCAGTAGGACTGTGCTGGATGGAGATTAGTGGAGTTGAGTTCCAGCACATCTGAATGGCAACAGACTCAAGACAGCTCCTATAAAAAGGATCTATTACCCTGTGTCCCCAAAATAAAGTGAGAGAAAATGAATGGAAGAAAAGAGATTTGCAAGCACATTGATAAGAAGTACAAAACGGGAAAAAAATGATGATGTTACTGTCCATTAAATGATGCACTACAACGATCCATTCTCCCTTTGATCACAGTTTTCTAACCTCTTGTGCTTTTCAGAAAGAAATGATATGGAATGGCACAAGAAGGGGAGTCCACATGCAAATTGTGCATAGGTTGTGCTGCTGATTCAATTCTGTGTGCATCTGATGCAAGCTGCAAGGATCCAGGAAGTGGACTTAAGTTACTGGAAGTCATCCAGTCAGCACCAATTTCAGTTGGAGGGACTGTGGGAATGAAATTCACAGAAAAGTAAAACAAGAAAAAGGTAAACTGAAACTGAAAAAACTATTAACTCAGGAGGCTCCTTCCTGTGGAACCAAAGGCAGATGACTAAACAGAACATAATTCCTAGAACCAAAGAGCAAATGGAATGGCCCAGATTAACCAAATAAAATAAAGTGGAGGAGAAAAAAGTGTTTATTGGGAGTATGAAAGTAAAAAGACCTTCATGCAGATTAAATAAGGAGGGTACAAAGACAAGAGTTAACAGTCTTACTAGGTCTTTGCCTATGTTGGTTGTGACAGGAAAGTTGAAGGGCAGCAACTGCAGGAAACGGCTCCAAGAGCAGCAATGACGCTTCCACTCTCATGCTTTCTGGGGTTTGCTTTTTTTTATTTTATAAAAAGATCCTCATTTTAGGGTTCCACAAACCTGGCTATTGCCCTGCCTGTTAGCACTGCCCTGCAGAAATACAGCAGCCAGCTCTGTGTGGCTATCTCCAGTCTCTTGCCTTACACAAGAACATTTATGTTGGGAACACTGGATGTGAGGGATTTCTTGATGCTCCCCAATCATACTGTAAAACCAGGAGTTTATGACAGAGGCAGAAAGTCCAGGAATAAAACCCACCATTCTCTTACCACCAGAGTTATTGGAGGTGGAGGGAGAGCAGTGTCTTGCAAAGGAG
This sequence comes from Thermophis baileyi, assembly GCA_003457575.1. NCBI lineage: Eukaryota > Metazoa > Chordata > Lepidosauria > Squamata > Dipsadidae > Thermophis > Thermophis baileyi. The sequence goes on along the minus strand of QLTV01004104.1, from coordinate 1,467,916 downwards.
ACCCAACTGTCTCCTGTTTCACTGTTCACCTGCACAGATCCCAAAGGAAGTGATGGGCACCTCCCTGCCGCTCTGTGGTGTTTATTCCAGACTGCAGGTTCCAGAGAAAAAAGAAAGAAGACCTAGGAGCGAAGACAACCAAGATTGGCTCATTCGTCTCCATTCTATCACAATCCAGTTATTTTTAGAGTGCAGACTGCACATTGGGGTCCAAGGTTTCACGGTCAGGAGACTCAATGTAGTTGGCTGCTTCCTGAAGCTTCAGCAACATTGCCATCTGTATAGGTAGGATGAAAGACTGATAAGTAATGATTAAATATACCAACTTTTCTCAGCTTGATGCCTTCCCATGTATTGAGGCTCCCCTTCTTTTCAACAGTGGCTGAGAATTATGGGAGGCAGTGTTACAATACAGCTGGAAAGCAGCATAAGTAAGGCAGGTTGGTGCAGCTATAACTCAATAGATGTACTTCAGATTGAAAACAATCTGCTGCAATGAGTATATAGGGTACCAAGAGTCCCACAGAGAGAGGAAGGAATAACTGATTATTTCAAATCATTTGTGCTTTGGATAAGAGGGGAGCTAAGAGAATGGAAAATATGTACAGAGGAAGAGGAAGAGGAAGTCAAGGGCAATTTACACACAGGTATTTGCATAATGCAAGTTTACCTTTCATAATCTGCCAGCCTTATTTACAATTATACTATGTATCTTATTTTTATTCAGGTAAGAATACATACTATGAGACTTTGAATCTGAAAGGGATGTGGGAAGGGGATAACCCAGCTTTGCAACCCCATTAATATTTTTATGGGATTAAGATAAGAGCAAACGTGGTCAGTGAAGACAAGCTAACTAAAACAGAAGAAACAGATTGTCTGTTCCAAGTCCAGAATTTGGGACTCCCTCTAGTATCAGTCATCCATCATAATTTTTGTACATGTATTACTCTGTCGGGATCTTACATTTTATATTCTTTTTATAGGAGCCATTACTTCCAGGACCTCTGTCCCACAATCAGTTGCTAGCATCAATTTCTGCTTGGCTCAACAGAGGAATATATGTGATAGTGTTTGCTTCTGTCCTATATCACCCATGACTCATCAATGATTATGTACATAACTATTCCATGTAGTTTTCTCAGTTGGTATGTAGTGCTCTTTCTTTGACTAATACATCTTTGCCACCGTGTGGCCATATCATGATAATGCCACAGCAGAATCAGACTTTCTCTTTTGTGAAGGTCATTATGCTTTCTGAAGAGGTCAACAATGCAGTCTTGATTATATGGCACAGGAGAACAGAGATTTGTCTTCCCCATGTTAACTTGTGCATTCAGTCCTTTGCCCTGGTGCAATTTCAGATATAAGACACGAGGGGAGGGAGAAACAGGGATTCCAAAACAGAGAGGGACATAATGGAGAACAGCCACTCTGACAACATTACAATTGCCTCCAGTCATAGAGCAATTAAGCTAACAAATTAGCAAGGGCTGTCAATTCTTGACAAAATGAAAATTGATGAGGAGAAATTAACTTTTCTATTCCTATAAGCTATGGTTTTTGGAAAAAAAATAATAATAGATCTTTCCATTAGTGACAAGAACTGGGATACTAATTCAGGAACATGATTCTGAGTGAATGAAGGCGAATATACGTGTTCCAGGATAATGTTGCAGGATCCCATCTGGGTCGGTCACCGGGATCAGAAGTTTTGTCTTCTGAGCTTTTGGACTTATGCTGGAGCCCATTCTTCATGGAACCTCTCTTTCCCTCTGGTTGCGGTGACCGACCCAGATTGGATGATTCTGATTCTCTCAATTTAATTCTCAGTAGCGACTATTCTCATTTGCAAGCTGAAAACATACCAAGGGATCTGATTCCAGAGAATTGGGTGTAGAATCCTTGCCACTCCGTTCCTCTGGAGGAGACACTATGCTGTGGGGCCCCACACTGGGTGGGGGAAGGTGGTATAATTTTGATTGGTCTTGCTGGGCTGATGGCCAAGGCAACGTATCTCTCACCCACTCCACAGGGTCCTCCCAAGCAGCTTTCTGCCCATGCACCTGCAACACAGAAGGGTGAGAAAGAATACTGACGCTTGCTAGGGGCAAGTGACATACACCTACACCTAGTCTTCCAGTTCCTTCACTGGGGAACGGAGTAGAGCTTAGAACATGTTCAAGGAAAGAGAGGACAAGATTGGAAGGAACAGCTTTTCTGCAGGGTTTTATGAATAATTCAAAGGAAATGGCAACCTGTAGCTGAGGAACATATGTGCATATTGATATGCAGGCTTTAGCCACATCACTAGTTCTTCTAGAAGAGATGAGGACCCATGGAAAATTACCTTGATCCCATCCTTTGCTCCTTCCTGAAGATAGGGGATAATTGAATTGTTCCAGAGATCAATGAACCAGGTACGGAAATCTTCAATACCAATTGGGCATGACAGGAAGAAACAAGGACCTGGAAAACAGTAAAGGGAAGAAGGTAAACTACTAGCCAGTGGGGGAATATCAGAACTATTTAACATCTGGTCTCCATTATCATAGTTGCTATGGCTAAAAGGAATCAGTATGGAATATATTTACTCCTTAAAAAAGACATTAATTTCTAGTTCCTATGATCCACAGCGAGAAGCTATTTGGTGTATAGGATTTGCCATTCAGTTCTAGAATGTAATTACAGACATTTTGGCCCCTTGAATATCTCAGAGAAGCCTATAGTTAAATGGACAAGCTTACTCCCTAAAATTTGATAAATTCCAACCCCACAAAGATATCTTCAACAATAATACAGAAAATAAAAATAATGAATATGGCTGTCAAAAATAAACTAATTAAGAAAAATAAAGATTATGTAAAATAATATTCTAATAAAGAATAAATAAAGCAGAATAACCTAGAAAACTAGATTAGACAACTAGAGTGACTCTAAGCATATGCATATTGCTTTCCCCTTACTATGAATTAACTGCAGGGAACTCAAATGAGAGGCCGAAGCTTCCATGCAGTGTCTTAACCTTTCTTTTATTAGTCTGAAATAAGATGCAATGTGATGGTGAGATTCATTTCAGCCTCCTGGATGATAAGCTTAGGCTTACCAATGAGAAAGTCAGAAGTGCTATGCTTCTCCAAGAAGGTATGGAGATGATACCAGAGCTTTGGCACCCAGTCCAACACACGTAGCAGCTCATCCCGGTTGGCATTGACATCACTGTCAGACTCAAGCAGCTTCCGACGTAAATAGCGCACCAGGAAGCCATTAGCTGGCTCCACGTTATTGGAGAAAGTCAGCATCCTACAGAGTAATATGATATGTTGGTCATGGCAAAAACAGGAAAGTACTCAACCCAAGCAAATTATCATCTTCCATTGTCTTTTCTAGACTAAAATATTGAGTAAAAGAAAGAACTTTACATCTTCCTCATCCCAAATAAAACATCTGCATAAAGTGCATACTCCCCAAATATAAATCTTTAAACTTGACCTTATAGAAGACACATTCTAAATAGACATTGCTGTAGTAATTACCTGAAACTGAGATGGAGGCCATGGTTTGGAGTCATTTTAACAGGCTGGTTAGTTGTTCCAATTATGTAAGGGCTGATGGGGAAGAGAAAGAAAATTGCATATAGTGTATTTGGATTCTGGATGGGGGAAACATTTAAGTGGCTCTAAGTGGCTCATAACATGCTCAAAGCTTCTTTATTCTGACCTTCCACCACTTTCAATAGAATTGTGGGGGGAGGGGGTTGGTTTTGTTTTGGGTTTTTTTGTGTGCCTTCCAGTCAATGTTGACTCCTGGAGACTGAAATGCTGAAGATAAAATAGTGTGGCCACCTTTTTCTGGTAGTTGCACAGTACGGTATTTTATTGCACTGCTCTGGGGCATAATAAAACACACTCTCAGTTATTTTGATTACAGTATTAGGTGTTTGAGACATTAGATGATCTATCAGTCAAACCACAACTTGCTCTATGATCCTGAAGAAGAAAGTTACAACCCTTCCTGCCTATGCCAGGTTGGTCATCCAAACTAAGGATGAGAAAGTTCTTTTGTTTAATGCCATTCATGCGTTATGCCTGAAATAATGGTGCAGCCATATCATTCACAAAAAGCTATCATTATTAGGTACAGGATAGGCAGGAAAAAAATCACAATTTAGCATAATTTGTAAATTCTTGTAATATACATAGTTTACAAGGAAGGATCTTTATTCTGGTATTTGTAAGCTCAATACCAATACATATCTTGGTTTCTCACCATTTGTGATATTTGCAGGTAAGTGCTCCATTGACAAGCTCACTGATGGAGCCAGGCTCACTGAGATCATCTAAGAGAATAACTAATGGAACATCGATCCCTGTTTCCCGATCAATCTGATTGGCTAGATTGGAGAGGTAAAGTTGTAAGTCCTGGTGCAAACAATGAAAGTAAGATGTTATTGTATCAATATAGAGAGAATATTCAGAAACATTACAATACAGAAACACAGGGATATCAGGAAAATTCACTGGCTAGTGGGCTTATGTTAGAACTTAACATAATTATGGATAATTATTCTAATTATGTTAATAGAACACTGACAAAGGGCTGGAAGAATAGATTCATGAAAATTAAGACTTCAATACTACACCTACCTACAAAGTTTCATTGAAATTAAATTTAGAATCACAGTGAAAAATGAATGATTTCATAAGGGATAAATTGTCCCAACTAAAATAACAGAGGAACCTATGACTAAGATCATGTAAAGATTTGAGTTAAGATCTGGAGATAACTGTCCTTGTGACTATTCAGAAATGAAACAATTAAAAGTTTCCTACCTTGCATGATTGCTGGTGCATGTTGAAAGTATTCACGATGCCTTCAGTAACCTCGCGGCCAGAACGTTCCACCAGGTATTCAGCCAGGCGATTGGTCAGATAGGTCTTGCCAGTTCCACTTGGTCCAGAGAGAATAAGGCGCCGGTGCTTGAGTAGAAGGCTTATGTAGTGCTGCATCATTGGTTTGGGGATAAGAGTCTCAAAAACCAGGCTGTCCACACATTTTTCTTTCAAACCTACGCCCAAGAATATTACAAGAAACCTTCATAACATCACACAGTAGCCCCCAATTTTGCATTACAATGGTCTTTCATGTGCCAGATCGGTTTCCTTCTTTTTGTAGCAATTTTCAATTGTTTACCGCAGTTTCTTCCTAGTTAGTCAGAAATATGCATATTGTAAAAGCCTCATGCTTATCAGACATCATTACTCCTACTTTGAAAGGCACTTAATAAACACATTTTTGCATCAAATTGACAAGTCTGTCTGAAAAGGACTTATGAGGAAGGTATCATTCAGATAACCTACTATTAATTATTCAGACTCCCAATTTGAGAAATACCAGATTAAATAATAATCTGAAGGGATCTTGAAGCTGAGATTTATTTTCATCTAATACCAAAACCAGAGAGAATGCTATACTAACTAATGCTATACATCAAAGGTCTTCAAACTTGGCAACTTTAAGACTTGTGGACTTCAACTCCCAGAATTCTCCAGCCAGCTATGCTGGCTGGAGAATTCTGGGAGTTGAAGTCCACAAGTCTTAAAGTTGCCAAGTTTGGGGATCCCTGCTATACATTAAAAAAGTACAATTCGTTGCATATAATTAGTACAACATAATGCTACAGTGTTACAGTCATCCTCATCACCTATCATCACCTAATTCTGGACTTAGAAGTGCTTTCCAGAGCCTCTCTTAATCCTGTTGCTTTTTTCCTCTCTACCAATCACTTGGAAATAAACAGTTAAGAACCAATGGAAAAAAAGCAGGACCTTTCAAAGTCACAGCAATGCTGGTCACACCCCGGCGCGAAGGAGGTAATTCTGGTGGCTCCATATCCAAGATTCTTTTAACATGGTTGATGCTGTAGCCATAGACAGACTCAATGCTGAGTCCCAGAGTCAGAGCAGGATCCATCTTGGTGACATAATCCTAAATAAAGGACAGAAAGTTTTCCAATCAGTGAGGCTCTCAAAAAATTTAACGCTACACTTATTTTAAGAATACAGTAAGGAAAGGGAAGATATGCATGGTCTTTAGAAATAAGATCAGGTATAAAGATAAATAATAACTGCCACTACAAATATGACTTAAAACAACAACAAAACTCCCATATAGCATCATGTACTCTGTTCATTGATCCACTGTACTCTCTCCCTTGTTTTTCAGTTCTCCCTGTCAGGCACTCAACATTCTGTGGCCACTGAGCATGCTCAGCCTACACTGGGTTATTTTAAGAATACATGTTGTTGTTCTTTTCTTTTCTTTTTTTTTCTTCTCTTTTCTTCTTCTCTTTTCTTCTTTTCTTTTCTTTTTTCTTTTCTTTTCTTCTCTTCTCCTCTCTTCTCCTCTCCTCTCTTCTCTTTTCTCTTCTCCTCTTTTTCTTTTTGCATTTTCTACAACTGATATCTTCCTTTTGTAGTTAACTTTAAATCCACATTAAATTTAAGTATTTATCTGAATTTGTCATATAGATAAATATTCCATGAATATGTGCAATAACTTCAATTGCAATGGTAAAGATTGATAGCAGAGATGAACTGCCCTCCTTAGACTGATGTGATTAAAGGTGCATAGCTAAAAAAATAATAATCACCATTTTCATGTATTCACTGTATTATTCATATCATATATGGAAAGATCAAAAGTTAATTAACTTTCTTATGCAAAAGATTAAACTGCAGCAGATAGCCCCTGGTTTGGCCATATAATGATCCAGGAAGAAACTGTGTGTGTGTGTGTGTGTGTGTGTGTGTGTGTGTGTGTGCGTGCATGTGTAGAGAGAGAGACAAAGGGGGAGGTGATGGTGTATTGCTTATCTTTATTAGGTCCATCTTATCTTTTTCTCTCTGCCATTTCTCGCTGCCTCATTCCTCTGCTATTCTGAGATTCTTTTTAACTTAGCAGTATGAAAGATGGCCAGCAGGAAAGATAACATTTAAAGTTCTGGCCTTAAAGCCCAGGAACAGCAAGTAACATAAGACTGAGCTATGAATGAATCCAAATTTTGAATTCAAAATTTAGTCCTCTAGATATCTGAAATAAATTTTTTGAAGATGGAAGTGTACCAAAAAAGTTGTCGTTAATTAGCAACTTACCTTGAAAACCTGACAGACAGCTTCATCCAGCATTTTCCAGTCCAATTTCCCATTCACTTTGCTACTGCCCAAGTAAAACTCCTGCTGCTTCAAGTCCTGGAAGCCAAACCAGAGGTACAATATGGCTGGGGATGTTTACAATGGCAACTGGATCATCTCATTAAAGTTATATCCCCTCCCCCAAATATGTTGCATATGAGACATACTGTCCCAAAAGTGACCTCTCCCTTATTGTGATGGTACTTACTCCTTTGATGATGTGCTGAGGTGGCATGCGCACTACTATTCGCAGTACCATTTCATCCTTCTGGGTACCAGCACTGATGCCATCCATTGGCGACAGTTCTGGAAAAGCAAAATTCAAGCACATTATATTTGATCACCTCATTTTAATCACTGAGAAATCCTGCCTGTCACAGACTGAAATTGAGTTAGTTGCACCATATTTGTCCACGAAAAAATTCTATTCATTCTTCCCCTTCCACTGAGTCCAGAAAGTAGAAGAATTTTTTTCTTTAAAATTATTTTTAAAATTAATTTTTAAAATTATTTCCAAAACCTGATGGGACAACTAAGAACTCTGCTTTGCTTTATTTGAATCTAGTAGTCCTCACAGAGAAAGCCCTTATGATTTGAGGGGAAGAAGATCTCTTTTGCTGTTCCATTGATAATAGTTCAGGTGCTTCCAGCTTTCCTTTTTCTCATATCTTCTCAAAAGCTGAACAATCCTGGCATTTCTACTTTCTTTTTCTTTTTTAAATAACTCATTCCCAAAAGCTAGAAATGTAACAGATGTAGTTTTCTGGTCAAACTTTCATAAATACTGCCTTTTGCATGCCGATATTAATTTTTGATTAATAATTCTATGAATACTATCAGTTTAACCTGTGATTTTTATTTCCCTGGTGTATGTTTTGAAATTGTTTTAATGTCTTCTTTAATAAATAAATCACTATTTTTAGAACTTTGTCTATGGGTTTTTTTTTTTGAAATGTCATATTTTCCTTCAGAACCTCTGATTCAATTTTACGACAGCCACCATGTATGTATGAGATGATTAGATTAGACAGACACATGCATGCAAGTGTGTACACCAGAGGTCTTCAAACTTGGCAACTTTAAGACTTGTGGACTTCAACTCCCAGAATTCTGGGAGTCTTAAAGTTACCAAGTTTGAAGACCTCTGGTGTACACTATAAATTAGTCTTTGGGTCTAATCTTATGCTTCTTCTCCTGGGGCATCTGTTCAAATATTGCATGTTTCTTCCCCCCCCCCCCATTTAGATTCATGGATTCTAACACAGAATCGCCTTTATTTTAGATCTAAGTGCATCTCCTTTTCTTTAACCTGGTTCCACTTTCCCCTTCCCTTGTAGATTTTCCATTTGAGAGAAAGTTCTGTTAATAAAACAAGTGACATTATCAGCAGTCTGTGTATATTACCAACAGAAATTTGCAAGGCAATTTCTGCACAAGCCATTCTTTATACAGAACAGCTGGTTTCCAATTGTTATGGGTTCAAAATAAAGCTTCATTTTGTGCACACCCCTAATTACTACATGTCACATTCTCCCTGATATAAACAGGACTTCACATAGCAAATATCATTACCCTCTCTTTCCCCTATGAACCAATTTTGATTCTATCTTTTAAGCATAGATCATTAAACAACAACCGCATGAGAAGATTATGATTGAGAGGCAAAAAGTAAGTTGCTATCTATAGTTTGGTGATCCTATTTTCCCCTTTTCTTTGCTTACCTGTATCAGTTAAACTGGGACTGAAAGAGTGACTCAGCTGTAATCCTAGGGAACGCCTTGGGGAAGATGCAGCAGATGAGCTCAAAACATGGCTGGGGATAGATGATGGCCCAGGTACTACCTTTAGCCGGTCATTTTCAGCTTTCAATAGATCTACTTCCAGCTAAAGGAAACGAACAAAGAGCAAAAGCTGGGATAGTATACCTAATAAGAACAACATTCATTCACACCATTCATTTATTTAGAGGGCTTATACGCCACTCCCATCCAAACTGATCTGAGCAGTTTACATATCCAATTTATGTAAATGTGGTTAAAAATTACAGAATTAAAACCAAGACAACAAAAGCACAGCACCATAATAAATAAAACTCTACATCCACTCTACACTTTGATTACAGAAACAGTAACGGCAATAGCTTATTGATTGATTAGTCTTATGATCATATCTTAATTACAGGAAGAAGCAGCTTGTAACAGTCCTATTGAAAAAAACCAGCATTGGCAGATTTTCTGAAACCCAGGAGGATAAGGACTATCCTGATCTCAGGGGGGATCAGTGTTTGAAAGAAAGGGACAACTGAAAGGGCCCACTGCCAAACCCAACCTCTGAAGGTGGCAATTGAACCGAACTAAAGTGCTCTGTTGGATCTTATAAGATAAGCATAACCAATTTGGGGAAGGTAGTCCTGAAGACATCCAGATCCTATGTCATGCACATTGAATTGCACCTGGCAACCAACATTATGGATCCCAGAGACTAAAGACTCAGTAAATTCTAAGCTTGAACCATTGGAAAAAGAGGTCTTTAAAAACAAATGTAGTTTTTATATTTCTTTTCCACCAGAGAGCAGGTGCTTGGTAGCACTTTATTTTGTTCATTAGCATTGATGTCAAACCTGCAGTAGTGAAAGTTAAGCAATAAAGAGGACAGCAGAGATTTCCTGTCTCCTAAGCAAAAGAAAAATTGCTTTGAGCTCCAAAACTACATTAGTTCTTGTTTGCTGTGTCTCTCTCTCTCTCTCTCTCACTGTCTTTCTCTAAGAACATTTATTTTTATTTTTACTTGTGCTGAAACAATGTATGTGTTTGGAATATTATTAGGAGAAGAAATGGTTCAAATGACATATTTTGTTAGCCATAAGGTGTGCACCTGACCTTATTTAATTTTTTAATTGCAAGAAATATGTGGGGCAGTGAGTCACACCGTGACCATGATGAGTTTAAAAATAGAAAAGAGCCTCCACTGGCACTAAAGAGGCTCTTGACCTTTTTAAAAAATCCTTACGTTGGGGAAAGGCATTTGGAAATTAATCAAAACATTTAAGGATCAATAGCCCACACACAACTGTTCAGTGTACTTCCTCTGATAAAAATAAAATCAGCAGTATCAGCTGCATGTAGTGTGGGGCATGTATCATACAATTGTTTCATTGTTTAACGAAAGTACACAACAGGCATTCAGAAATTGGTCCCCGTAGCAATCTACAAACTGCAATCTGAGCCATAATGCCAGCTCATCAGTCCTACCTGCATATTATGCATAGTTTCACGCAGCTGATCCAGCTGATGGGCAGAATTCAGGGCTTCCAAACGAATGTCAGTCAGTTTCATTTCTTTTTCCCATAGCTCTGAGCGTAATTCTGAAACCTCCTTTTTCTCAGGTTCTTCTTCATTGGTCTGGAAGAGTCTGCGTAGGGAAGGAAAAGCCATTAAAGCAGAGGATAAAAGACAAGTACTGTGCGCAGAATTAATGTTATGTCAAACTTAATCTAACCTGCCTATTCCAATCTTCCCAAATACCAAATTGCCCCACACAAGCCTTCCTCCTCTCGTGTATGTCTAATGGACTTACTCAGTGGTATCCATGCCTACAGAAGAAGAGTTGGAAGATTTGATGGAAGGAGAGGCTGTTTCCATGGATCCGTGCTGCAGTTTTGGTGATGATGGTGCTGAAGAATCAGGGGTGGCGATTTCCTCTATATCAGAATAGGAGGAGGCAGATTTTGGACCCTTTTTGATGCTGAAAGCTTTGTTGAAAGAACTCCTTAACTGAAGAGGAAAATACAGATATAGAAAAGGTTAGGAAAGCCCACCCAGAGTCCTCATTAAAACAAGGAAATTCCCCTCTAATCATTTTGAATACATTTCAAGACATTCAGTATCCTTGATTGTTTTTTAAAATATAATAGCATATATCATATTCCAGACAGTATGTTTCTAACATTAACATTAAGTAAGCCAACAGCTGTTTTAAGAGAATTTATACTCTTTCAAATATAGATTGCTACATTTAATTGATTACTATTTAACATACAGATTAATATGCATTCCACCCATAAGCATGCACTGAGTGGGGGGGAAAAACATTTTTCCAAACACCTTTAAAGAATAGGAATGCAAGCATATAAAAGGTGATTGAAAGGTTAAGAAGTATCTATGATTTGTGTTCAGTGCACCTTAATTAGGCTCCCCAAGCTACCAGCCAGTAGACCTAAGAGGATTCAGCAGCAATACTGGTTGGTTTCAAGCAAGCCAATGTAAATAAGTTGGGCCAGGGAGTGGGGCCGTGAAAGCCCTTTTGACAAAAGTAGGCTTTTGCTCCCCTTCACCTCATGGCGTGTGAAATGCCTCAAGCTGAGTCAGCTGCTGGCAAGGAAGTGAAATTATTCTAAATGTCACTATTATTATTATCTCGCCATGAAAAGAACCAGACTGCTTGCATGATTGGAAACCATAAATCTGAGTCCTTGAGGGAAGCTAAATATATAAACCCTGTTTGTTTGAAAGAAAGTTTGCTTGAAAGAAACACAGCCCAGCATGTCCTGAGATTCCAAAGCAATAATGTATCTGTTGCAGGTTAGGGAAAATGCAGATATGTGGTGGGTCCTTCTCTCCCCATCCCCAAGCAGCTAGTATAGGAGCATAAATAAATGACCTTATTCTGCACACTAATAAAGTAAACCATATTCAGACATGTCCAAGACTGAAACTTGGACATGTCTGAATATGCACTAGAGTCAATAATCAGCAACAACAATGGCACAGATCAACTGAGATCTTACATATAATTGCTGCCATTGCCGTGTATGTCTAATGTATCAGAAGGAGATTAGTTCAAAGTGTTCTGGAATTTTAGCAACAATAATTGTTGCTTCTCATGGGAAGCGAGTGAGGGTAGGGTTTTATCTGTGCACAAAAATCTGAAAAGGTGAAGAGAATGACATTTGGACAACAGGTTTATAATCTAATTATAATGCACTACCACTATCTCTTTATGGAAACTTGGATTCTTAGGAGTAGACAAGACTCGTCTCAGAAGAGCCTATGCTTTCCTTGTGGCTATTTAGGAAGGGAACTTGGTTAGGTTACAAGTTTATTATAAACATGCCATAATTGATTCCTTGGATCACATGGTTGCTTTTTTTCAAAGCAGAGGAAAAAGATACTGAGGAAAGTCTGAGCATTCAAAAGGTTCTAGTGGTAGTCACTATATTTCAGTGGACCTAATCATTGCTTGGGAACTTTTTGTATGTCTATAGGTCTATCATAGACAAAAAAATGAGGTATAAATATAAATTTAAAATCTTTATCCGAGGAATAATAATAATTTAAAAAAAACCAGGAAAGGGAAAGGGAGACAGAATCCATGCATTTCTTCCTGTCACCATGACAGGCAAAGAAGTAATTGTACTGATAACATGCACTCTATTTGTTACACATTCAGACATTAGTTCTATCATTAAGTTACATTGTTAAGAGCACCATTTTACTCCTGTCTTAATAATAAGATGATTTTGCAGTATTGCTGATCATGTCAAGGATAACTTGCAGTATTTGTAAAATGCCACAACATCAAACAGTCACATTTTCTAAGCTTACTGGGTGTGAATAGACCCTTGTGATGCTTATAAATTCATCCAGTTATAAAGCACTATCCTCCTGGACATTATACATTTGGAATTTAAATATGCTCCAATAGTCAATTCTCCATGCCTATCTTTCTTGACATCTGATACTGATTTATCACATTTACAAATAAGGCTAGGTTGCTTCCTTTGCCCTTAGACAGTATAAGCCCTTTTGAGTTTTAATGGAAAGATATTCATCAGAAACGGGAACTAAAAGACGAGTATATTCATCTTATACTCCAAAGTCTTGCTATTAAAAGACCAAAGAAGCAGGCTTTTCTTTATTGTAAAAAAGATTTTTAAAATAAGAAAATAGTTGTATGCTTTGCTCCTTTGTGAAAGGACTAAGTAATGCATGACTTAAATCATGCTCAGGCAGAGCATGCAACATGCACACACACACTCACACAGACACAAAACAAGCATCGATTCACATGTGTATTGAGACAGTAGCAGGAGGAACAGCCACTGTAATGGGTGAAGATAGCACTGTAATGGAAAATAGGGTTTATTCTAATTATCATACTTCTAATCTGCCCATTAACCCAATTCTTGGGGCAGATCACCAAAATGCTATTTTTCTCCCTCCCAGTCTCTGAAGCAAAAGGGGAAGAAAACTAACTCAGTGAATTATTCTCGTGTTTAGCTTCAAATGTAGTAGTACATTTAGTATCTAGGACTCGGAATGGGACAACTCACCATAGCCAAATGGCCACAGTTAACTTGCCACGGCCAACTCACCACCACCAATTTGCCATGGCCAGCTCGCCGCAGGACAACTCGCCATGGAACAATTCAACAATTCAATTTAATTATTTAAAATAATTTTAAAAAATATTTTAATTTTTGTCATTTACATTTCATTCTGTCCCTACTTTGGCATCCTTTCTTTAATTATTATCTTTCACCATTTCTTAGATATTAGTATAACTCTTGTTCCGCAGCAAAATGTCCTGTGACGAATTGGCCATGGCAAGTTGTCCCACGGTGAGTTGGCTGTGGCAAATTGGCCATGGCAAGTTGTCTTAGACCCTCTAGGACTTGCATTTTGTTCATTTCAGCCTGAGAATGCTTGGAATCCTGCCTGTATATTCCACAAACAATACCTGACCTCACTAGTAATAACAATGGGTCTGTTTCCAAAATGGAAGGCCACTTAGGGAGGGAGGTATTGCCTGGCAGAAACATTCCTGATAAGATCTGCCCACACAGAAATAAAAGAACTGTCATACGTTTTTGAATCTTGTTTTTGGGTCATTGAAACTAAATAAGCCTAAATATCAAGAGACCCAAACAAAACTAATACTGAATATGAGAAGCATCATCAAACTACTGGGGTTACTTTGTTATTATTTATTTAAACAGCTTTACTTATATCCTTCAACAAAAAATTTTAACAACTTATCAAAAAATTCACATGGTGATATTGCATGCAATCATTTCTAAATTGGGAACTTTTCCTTAAGATAAGAGGAATTGTTTAACCTGTGCAGTCTGTCTCTCTCTTCAGCTACCTGTAGAACTATTTCTAATGACGAAAAAGGAAGATACTTAAATCTATTCATTTAAATATACTTCCTTCTCTTATGACAACTACATTATGCTTCTATATACCGTAAGACTGGAACACAGTCTTTAAAAACAAACTACAAATGGGAAGTGATTAACAAATACTAATTTCTGAAAAGCACAGTGTTTTTCAGAGTGAATTAGGGCAGATTCAAAATAATATTATCAACAGATATGAAACTTTCCCCCAATCCCAGTGCAGTGCCTCTTACAGTATGACTTGGCAGTGCAAGTATATGAGCAGATGGGGCGGTTAGTTTCACAAGTGTTGAGCTGTCCCATATACAATGGAGTGACCAATCAGGAGTAAAACATAAGGAAAGGACTGGGAAGAAGGTGGAAGGGAAGGTCCAAGCTTACCTCATATACCTGAAAATAAAAGAGTGTTGTAGATCAGCATTGAAGGAAGAAAAGGGAAAAAACAGTAGAGCAAGACTTAATCATGCACTCAGCTCAGAGCTCCCTGCCCAGAAGAAGCAGGGATGTTCAGCATACAGAGGCAGAACAGACTCCTATCCAGTCTTCCTAAAGGGAAGACACACATACTGGGCAAAGAGCTGGGGGTATAGCTCTCCTTGGAACAGTGGGGAAATACCAGAGCTGTAAGGGTAACATATGGGAAAAATAAGGACTCACATTAGAAGCACAAATAGTGACTTGTCATGCAAAAAAAAAAAAGGGAAATACAAGAGATGAAAGGGAAAAATATGGGAAAAAAAAGGAAAAAAAAAAAAAAAAAAAAAAAAAAATAAAAAAAAAAAAAAAAAAAAAAAAAGTCATGAAGAATTAAGAATAATTGCACATTATTCTCCGTCTCAAAATGTTTCACTTCAATTACTTTTCTTTTTTTCTGTTTAAAGAGGAGCCTAATAACTGAGACTTTTCTATATTCTGGCTCAAAACAAACTGTTGGAATGAGAACAGAAAAACATCAAATAATTAAAAGTTCGAGATGGGATTGAGTGGGCAGGAAAAAAAAGGCATATTGTGTACCTTTTAAGTGCATGTGTTTGTTTTTAATAAAAATCCATAATGATATGGACATCACTTCCCTTCTGGATCGGATAGGCCATCATAATTAAATATGATTGGTGTATACTTCATAGGCCATAGCTTAGCAGTGGATGAATTCCACCTACAGCAAGCAATTTTATATTTGAATTCAAGAGCAAAATAATGCAAACTAAAACTCTGTCAGAAATATTTTCTCCAAGCAGGTATAGCTATTGCTATAGATAAGAATCCTGGAATAACCATGGTTATCATTCTATTACCTATTCTGACAAAACACTGCAGGATTTCACATTCATAAACTGTAGAAGTAAACTTAAATGTCCTTGGCTTCACTTCTCTCTTGACCTACCCAGCTTTTCTTCTTCTTCTTCTTGGCATCTGCATCTTTGCCACTACCAATGCTAGAATGGCTGGTGATGCTATTTAGGCTGGATATACTATCTGATGAGTTTTGCCTCTTGATTCGTAGTTCTGGACAACAAGGAAAAGAAAAGACCAATTCAGAATGTGCTTACAGACTTGTGTACTTTTGCAACGTTGCATTCCCTTCAGTTTTCAGGCTCAACTTCAAACTATGTTAAGTGTAAAAACACAGACATATATTAAATAGAAAAACAAGGAAGCACATTTTTAAAAATCCCATCTCTCTTCTGTAGTTTCTTTCCATTAATTTAATATTATCTTAGAAAGGTTACGATTCTGCATGAAAAGCAATCAGCTTATTTATCTAAAAGATACCAACTCAAGATTCAGAATAGGGAAGTGGAGAATACTAGGGAAAGAGATGTATAAGTGCAATATGCATTCAAAACCAGGAATTGATTGCCTATATTTAGAGAAAGATGCATACTGCTTTCCCCGCTGCCTAGTAGATTCGGCCATTGACCGATGTTGACACACACAAATATACACCAAATCTATCATGGAGAAAATGCAGATAAAAATATCCTCAAGGATGATGAGCATCAACCGTTGTTCTCACCTTTGGGTGTAATATCAGTTCCATTCAAGGCTCCTTGGATAACAGCCTGGGCTTCTGAATTCTTCTTCTTCAAGAAATCAATAGTTTCCCGCAAATCCAACAACTCAGTGTCCTGAAAGACATTACGCAATGTATTAATGCCTTGGGTTTTATTCTTTCACTAAGAATTCTTCTGAGTAATATTAGGGAAAAGCCATTTTTCTTATATTCCAAACAGTACAAAGAAGCTGCATCTATCCAGGATTTTGATTTCTCAAAACAATACCAGCCTAATGTTTCTTTCAGGGAAGAATGGTTTAACTTTCTGACTTTAGTGTCCTAGTTTTTCTTTCAGTAAAACAGCTAATTAAGCATGAGAAAAGGATTACTATACCTATTGAACTTATTTTTGTGTCTTTTAAAGAGACATAAATAACAATAACATGACTGGGGCAAAAACCCATCAAAAACATAAATGTTTACATCCCGTAGACTGCCTAAACTTATTCTAAGAAACGGAAAAACTGAAAAGTATCTAGTATTAAATAAGCAAGGCTGATTAATATTCTTCTGTTTTATGTTAATTGCTCTGGAAGTATTTTAAGTCTGCACATTGATCCCCTGAATTGTAAATTGTGTCATCAAGTAGCAGTATCTGGATGACTTTGGTTAATCTTGAAAAAGCTATGCAGAGACACACCTGATAGGAGACGCTGGGAAATACCAGGGCTACAGATTAGACTGGAAATTGGGGGGGGGAAACCCCAGAAGACAATGGCAAACCACTTCCATATTGTGGCCCAAAATACAACATACCGTGTTTCCCCGAAAATAAGACCCTGTCTTATATTTTTTTGAACCCTGAAATAAGCGCTTGGCCTTATTGCCATGCACTCAAAAGCCCGATTGGGCTTATTATCAGGGGATGTCTTATTTTGGGGGAAACAGGGTAGATTTCGCAGAGCCGCGGTGGCGCAGTGGTTAGAGTGCAGTACTGCAGGCTACTTCTGCTGATCACCAGCTACCAGCAGTTTGGCAGATCGAATCTCACCAGGCTCAAGGTTGACTCAGCCTTCCATCCTTCCGAGGTAGGTAAAATGAGGACCCAGATTGTTGGGGGCAATATGCTGACTCTGTAAACCGCTTAGAGAGTGCTGTAAAGCACTATGAAGTGGTATATAAATCTAAGTGCTATTGCTATTGCTATTGCTATTGCTAGATTATCCGTACAATTGCTAAGAGTCAAGTTTGACTCAAGGTAAACTTTACCTTTTTATATAGTAATTCACCCCATTGAAGAAGTATAAACAAAATTTTAACCAATACCCAATACTGGAGAACAAATGATTATATAAACAAAACTGAAAGTTTTATGATCCAAGTCTCTAGACACAGAAGCAGAGGTGGTTTTCTTTCCCATGCTGGTAGTTTTTGCTTTCAGCTGAGCTTGGATCATATTGCCTAATATCAATTGTCTAAGAGAACTAAATAATAATTATAATTTTCTTCTTCTTTCACCATCTATAGCCCTGAGAGGTTAAAAAAAACAACTGTTCTTGAACAGGAAAGCTAAAGTGACTTTTTGCTTCTCGTCTTCTCTGATCTAATGACTCACCTTTTCTTCTGCAGTCTCCGCCAACTGCCGCAGACGGGATGTCATGTTTACCAGACTTTGTTCGAATGCTGCTACTAAGTTAGCCTAGTAAGAAAAAGAAGAGCCAATTTCAGTCATATCCCAATCAAAGTACATAAAATAACACCAAGGTCATGGTTTGACAAACTTTTTACCAGCAGGTGAATGAAAATTAGTCCCAAACTTCTAAGCCTGTAACTAAGAGGAGTGAAAACGAGCTTCATTTAGATCAAAAGCTCTGCTAAACAGTAGGATTTGGTCTGACTCTCTCTATTATTATTCAGCTCCCATAGCTAGTTCTGAGCTGCAGATAGTATGACGGCAATGAATGTTGGCTTCCTTCAAAGATGCTTCAGGCACTGGCTTCCAGGTGTGAATCTAGACAGGTTAGATGTCCCTACAAGCATCTGTTTGAGTAGGGACATCTATGTGACAAAGACTGGTCAACAGGTGACAAGTTCTGACTAATGAAATTTTCTCTGGGGAAAGAGAGATCAAGAGATGATCCAATTGTGCTCTGGATAGCTACTCTGCTCAAAACCACTATGCAGCCTCTATGGACATTTGATCTGCAAAAGCCTTAGTTTCTTAAGCACTTCTGGGTGTGTATTAATTTACAACTTGAGAGAGAGATCTTCTGACCAACATGAAAGAATAGAGGCATGATGAGTAACCTTGTTTTTTTGGAATATTGTATCCAGTTTTGGTCACCATGATATAAAAAAAGCTATCGAGACACTAGAAAGAGTGCAGAGAAGAGCAACAAAGATAATTAGGGGACTAGAGCTAAAACATATAAAGAATAGTTGCAGGAATTAGTTATATCTAATCTAATGAAAAGAAGGACTAGGGATGACATGATAGCAGTGTTCCAATATTTGAGAGCCTGCCATAAGGAAGAGGGGATCAACCTATTTTCCAAAGCATCTGAAGGCAGGACAAGAAGCAATGGATGGAAACTAATCAAGGAGAGAACCAACTTAGAACTAAGGAGAAATTTCCTGATACTTAGAACAATTAATCAGTGGAATGATTTGCCTCCAGAAATTGTTGGTGCTCCAACACTGGAGATTTTAAAAAACGCATTGGACAACCATTTGCCTGAAATGGTATAGGGTTTCCTGTCTGAGCAGGGGTTGGACTAGAAGACCTCCAAGGTCCCATCCAACTCTGTTATTCTGTTAAACCATCTTAAAGGATTTTGTCTTAAAAACAAAAAGCTTAACAAGATTGTGATTTAAGAATGTTTTGAACAAATAAAGAAGACAGCAATTTTAGAAAACCAGAAGAATATTCTTTTCTTTGATAAAAGTGCCATTGAAAATAGTAAAATTAACTAGACAATCAGACTGGACCTTCTTCGGAATGTTGATTGTTTAGTATTAAGGAAAGTAGGTACTTGGTAGATTTTATGAAATAAGATAGGGGTAATATGAGCCTTAGAGTATGACTGTAGTTACAAAGAGCTAATTAGGACTAAAGTGTTAAAGACAGAGAAACAGGAAGATTACTTTCACCCTAGTAATTGACATACTTTTTACTTTTTGGCCATAAATATTACAATGACAACCACAGGAAAAGAAGCAAAAAAAAATAAGGGGGGGGGAAACAAAAAGGAGGGATTCATTATAGATAAGGCCAGATTTATGGCAGAAAATTTGGCAAGAGAATGACTGAAACAGTTGCCAATAGTTTGGATGCTTTTAAAAAGGAAATGGAAGAAAGATTTGCAGAGATAAAAAGGAATATGAAAGATGACATTCAGAAAATTGAAGAATCTGTAGAACAATTGACTGGAGATGTAAAACAAATTAATGATAAAATGGAAATTGTGGAAAGTAAGACAGAAGTTACAGGAGTAGGAGAAAGATTTGGATATCACGTGGGATTACTTGAACTGAGAGAAAAACAATTTTGTTTAAAATTTAGAGCAATTCCAGAAGACCATAGGGAAGATATCAAAGAATATTTCCAGGATCAGCTTCCAGAAGGTGATAGAATGAATATAATCCAACATTCCAAAAGTTTCAAAGATGCTGTACTAGTGGAAGAATAGAAGGCCAAGAGAGGGTGCTGTTGCTACATGACAAACACAAAAGCTTAATATCCTCTCTAATGTTCAGTGACAACTTATTGCGGTTGTGCAGCAATACAATCCAGTTAAAACTCTGGAGTACATGGCTCGTTTGTTTAGAACAGCTAAGCTTTGCTGGGATGACCAGTAACTCTAGTGAAAATTGAACTTCCATTGTATTTCTTTTACCTTGCCTAAATTACTTGTGAATACAATAGGAAGGTAGGTAGGTAGGAACTCTGTTTCCCCAAAAATAAGACCTATCCCAAAAATAAGCCCTAGCATGTTTTTTTACGTGTGCGCCTAATATAAGACCTACCCCCCCCCCAAAAAAAATAAGCCATCCTTAAGAGCCTGCACAGCTGGCTGGCTGCCCATTCCGTCTTGCTTGCGGTGCCACGGCCTCGGGGTGGTGGAGGTCCCCTACATACCCTGCACTGACTTACCTCAGGACCCCAGCATCCAGACCACCATGCCCCAACACCTGCCTTGTGGTGGCAGCACCAACAGCCATGTGCAGCAGGAGCCCACATGGTCACCGGCCCACTTCTGCTTGCTCGCGGCTGCAATGGAGCAGGAGGCTGAGTAGTGTGTTGGTGCAGCACCCGCAAGGCAAGGCAGCTGTTGGGGCGTGGATGGGCTGGCTGTGGGGGCCCTGAGGTAAGCTGGTGAGGGGCACATGGGGCAGGTCCCAATCTCGCCTTGTGGCTGTGACACCGGTGCATTGCTCAGCCTCCTGCTCTGTTGCGGCCACGAGCAAGCAGAAGAAATGGGCTGAGGGCCACCCGGGGTTCTGCTGGACAGGGTTGCCAGAGCTGCCGCCGTGAGGTGAGGCAGGTGTCGGGGCGTGGGTGGCCTGGCTGCAGGGGTCCTGAGATAAGCTGGTACGGGGCACGTGGGGCAGCTCCACCCTTCCCTGCCCTGTGGTGGTGGCACTGGCGTGCCACACAGCCTCCTGCCCCACCATGAGCAAGCAGAAGAAGTGGGCCTCCCATCCCTGGGGGGGGGGGAAAGACACCCCCCAAAATAAGCCCTAGTGCTTATTTTGGAGCCCAAAAGAAAATAAGACCCAGACTTATTTTCAGGGAAACACAGGTAGGTAGGTACCCGTATATAATTGGTTAGCCTGAAATTTAAAAAAGCATTTAGACTCCATGGAATGAGGACACATTATGCTACTGCACCAATTTGGCTACTCACATTGGCTGAGAGCTGGGTTGTCAGTGTGGCTACTTTCTCTTGGGATGACTCCAATTCACGGCGCAGTTTGCGGATTTGCTGAAAAAGAAAGAGAGAAAAGGCGGAAAAGTCAGGATGCAGGAGGATTGCTGGCTCTCCACCAAAGGTCAAGAGCCAAAAAGCAGTGGAAAGTGAAGTGAGGGTCTTACTGTACCTCTGACTGCATCCTCTCCTCAGCCTGGCAGCACATAATGGGGTAGAGGAGAGACAGAGAGGCAGGCAGTTAGGGTGAAAGTAATAGAGGCATTCCCAGGCAACACAAGTGATCAGGCAACACAAGTGACCAGCCATGCAAAGAACCCAGCATATGCACAGACATTTTTCTATTTTGCTGTTATGTCATTCCTCTGCCTCCTCTTCTCATTAGACCTTATAATTTATGGCAATACTGCAAAGTATAGTGCTATACAATGCTACTGTTCCCAATGGTGACAAATGCCAAACCCTCAGTCAATTTTACCTACACTTACTCTTGGAAAGACTGTAGCTAGAGATCACCCTTTTGGGAAGGGGGAAACACAGAGAAAGTGAAAGATGGGACAGAGTAAATGACGAAGGGAGCACAGCTTACTGAGGAATAAGTTGATGAAGCGCTGGAAGCCAGAGACAGCACAGATCCATGAACTGTAATAAAGAGAGAAAGAGAGAGACTTGTCACAAAGTTTCTACAACTACCCTTCAGATGGATTATGATTGGTCACCAAGTGATCCAGTAGGAGTAGCATGGATGGAAGGTAAGATGGCAGTTCGGGGAGGAGGAAGGTCATATGTCCAGAAAGGAGTGGGTCAACAACATCAAGAGTTCACATGATGGCTAATATGGGAAATCGGATCAGAAAACAGAGGCAGCTATTATTATTATTATTATTTTGCTTCTGAATGCTTGGTTACAAGATTTCCTGGAGCAAACAAAAATTCCTGATGAAAATCTTAAGTTTTTGTGTTTCATGCTTTTTCTTAGAGTAGGAGTTTTCACTTAAATGAAGATATAAATGCCAAAGTATAGTTGCCAAAGCAGAAGTTATGTTTTTCATGCAACTACAGAACCAGAGATACAAAACCACACTGAGATCCAGATGGTGGTAGGCAATCCCTCATTGCAACCGCATCCCCATATTTACTGCGTAAACTGGTACTTTATCACCATTTGGCGGCAGTGTGGCCTCCTTTATAGCAGAGGTCCCCAACCACCAGGCTGTGGTCTACTACTGGGCCATGACCTATTCAGAAACAAGCCGCATGAACAGCAGGCCGGCGCACATGCACATGCGTGTGTAGCTCAACTTGCACAAGTCGAGGATATACCCCTGGCCCACTGCTCGCGAGGCCGGTTCTCCTCTCCCTCCCCCCAGCTGGGCCACCAAGTCGCAAATGTTGAGGACCGCTACTTTATAGTAAAGTGATCTGGACAATTTGGAAGTGCTACCATATCCCATTTAAAAATATGTCTTAAAAAGGGAGAAGAACCCGTAATAAAGCTAGAAACCAGCTATGGCTCATGCAAGACTGATATAACTGTGATTCCTGACTACCAAATCCTAGTTGATGATACTGGGCATGCATGCATAACTAAGAAATCAGATGATCAGATTATTTTAATCCCTTTTGCTGCCTCATAAACAAAATAACAATAATAATAACAACCACTCCCTGCATTGCCACCTGCCAACACAGCTTGTACTCTTGAGAAGTTCTGATACGCAGAATTACTACAACTGTATCCTTGCATCATTATTATGGAGAAGACTCCTAGCTGGGTGCAGGACTCTCACCATCATCCACAGGGTCGCGGAAGGAGCCCGAGCGGATCATGCCCTTGGGTCGGTCTGCCAAGGAGAGGGTGCTGCCCATGGGGGAGGCGTTGTAGAGCTCGAAGGTGGAGTCATGAGTGGGAATGCTGTTAGAACGGGTGATCCTTGGGGTGTTGGCTGCCGTGGGACTCACTGCAGGAGAAGGGGGCAGGGAGAAGAGGGGAGTCAGAGCAGCTCAAAGCTAGGGATGGGGTCTAGGAAGCAAGGAGCACTATATATGGGGCTAGCAGCCAGGATCGAGGTGGGGAAAGATAAGGACAAGTTAAATGTGCATCACACCTTGCATAAGATCTTTTATCATTCTGCACCTGTGTAGTTGCATCAGTTTTACTAGTTTGACTTGGGTTGTTATGGTGATTTGGGAGAATATTTGACTCTCAGGCCTATTTAAATGTGAAATAATTTTCATTGACTAAAGCCCATTGACAGATAGTACAGACTACTCAGTACCTGTTAATAAATTCCCATTTAAAAAACTTTAAAAGAATAAATTTATTGCACCAACAATAAAATTGCAAAAGTAAAAAATAAACTGTATTTTTGTATTAAACTGGAGAGACAAGAAGATGCAACAATAAATAATACGTGTACAAAGGAACCTAAGCCTATTATGTAGAATATTTCATTATCATTCTTATTACCTTTATCCCTAATTGGAGAACTGAATTTGCTCAAATTTCTCAGGGGGCTCATTGCTTTTCAGTGCACATAAGAAGCAAAATAGACTTGTACCATAACTGTCTATTTATTTTCATATTTATCTCTAATGAAAAAATACCTATACTTTTCAGTTTTGTTCATTTTTTTCTTTTATTCAACCCCCAGCCCCCCACCCCCACATTCCCAAGAAGGTGAGGTAGAACTCTGAAAAACAGATGCTTAAAACAATACCAAAGAATTCTACATGTGAAGCAAGAATGTTGTGTAAGATTCTGGGCTCCTGGATTAAGCTAGGAAAAGCTCCCCATACTGACTAAGTAAACCTGAAATCAAGCCTATTGATCTATTTAGATACATTATATCCCGCCCCTATTTTTTAAATGAATAAATCAAGGTGGTGAACATACCTAATACTCCTTCCCCCTCCGATTTTCCACACAACAACAATCTTGTTATTAAACACATTTATATGGCTGCCCAACTCATACACTGTGACTTTGGGTGGCTTACAACATTATTCCATATTCTTAGCTGCTTGTGTGCTCTTAGCAATTCAGTAGGCATAAACTAAAGAAACCACAATCTGTAATCTATAACAGAGGACCAGTTTGGCATAGTGGTTAAGGTACCAGGCTAGAAACCAGAAGACTGTGAGTCCCAGAAAACTGTTGTGTTGATGCAATAGGTTGAAAAATCAGATATAAAAAAATCTGGTTTAAATTTAGTTTAGTCACATGGGGAAGCTTCCAAAAGCTTGCAGAAGGAGTTGCAGAAGTCTCCATGTGAAGTTTCACCTTAATCATTGTCTCATCCAATTTCTATAGGCTATTCAAACTATCTCTAAAATTTCTCGCAACACGTTTTTTTGATATGAGGCTATTTTTGCATTATGGGTAGGTTAGAAAGATGCTAGAAAGAAGAAAATGAAGGAATAGAATTTGAAAAATGGCATAGCTTCTGTTGGATTATACTGATTTAGAACAATTGACCTCTAAGGTTTCCTCTTCTAAAAAAGCAAAACAAAAGGTGACTAACCAATATTTGTGAGTGGAGTTTTCCCAACCAGTGGCATGGAGAGAGCAGGAGGAGAGGGTAGTTCAGAGGCATCGTCCGATTCTTGCATTCCTCCAATTGTATGTGAGTGTCGCCTTTCCTTGGTCTCTTCCTGGGGTTGGATTTGATACCTGCCAAAACCAAGAGATAGAGAGGGGATTAATGACAGAAACTGGCAGCATTTTGAAGGGAAGTCATTTGAAAAGTGCCACAATGATGCAGTTTAACATAATTAATTTAGCCAATTCCTATTGCATTAGGCAGGGGTTTTTTTTTTTTCAATTCTCTTCTTGGAAATTTATTCATTTATCGCATTTCTATACCATGTCTCATTTAAGTGACTCAGGGCGGTTTACAATAAAAAAGAATTAAAAAATTAAAAATTAATTAAAATTAAAATCACTGCTCTATCTCTGTGGGCATTATTGAAATCTAATGGTGTAATTTTTATATTCAAAGAAATCAGTTTAAAAGAAGAGAGTGTAATCTAAAATTATAAAATATAATTGACTACAATTGCTCAGGGAGAATCTAATAAGTCCTAATTCTAGAATTATGTTAAGCTCACAGGAAGATAATAAGCTGTTTGGTATTTTCTTATGAATGCTGGATATGTCATCATCATTATCCAAGACATCATTCTCAAAGGAAATAAATGAAAAGAGATAAATCAAGACTAGAGTTACAATACTTATCAATACAATGATGCTGAAGTAAGCCATCAAAGGACTGGGTTACAAAGTGCATGTAATTATTCTAAGATATATTTGAACTCAACAACAGAAAGAAGTATTTTATATCGCTATGCACTTGTAAACTGAAGTTTTAACTTTTTTAAAAAAAAAAGTCTTGCTCATTCACTTAAATTTTTTTTAAAAAAAAAACTATTTCAATAACGCAATTACATTTCAATTGTAGCTTTCAGAAAAATAACAAAAGACATATGGTCAGAGAAATAATCAGAATCGATCCACTGAAATCCATGAGAGTTGTTAATCATGGCTAAATTGATTTCAATGAAACTTGATGTAATCTATATCGGAATTACAGTTGGAATTGCTATATCAGATATGATCAAGAACAGAGTCAAGAAGTCAAGGCTGTAACTAGATCTCCAGTATTATATAATTTGAACAGAAAAAGAGTGGACTATAATTATAAATTACCTTACTGAATTGATTTGCTCTGGCCTTCTGACTTTCCAATGCTGTAGAATCTCGTTTGCTGCTTAAGTAATGACTATGCAACTGGCTCATAGTTATACAGCATTGGCATGAGATAAACTCACATTTTCTTTGATCTTTTTTCATAAGTACAGGAAGCTAGACATTTTTTACCATTTTACTGATAATAAATAATAGGTAACACAAAGAACAATTACCTCAGTCCCTTCTTGGGTAACGTATTCCGGTCACGGTTAGAGCTGCAGGAAGAAAAATGAGCAGTAGTGCTTGTTCATTATTTGCTTGAATCCAGCTGTGGTGCCTGATAAGCAATAAACTGATCATGAATTTTGGGGAATAGACCCAATCAGGCTTCACACAAGTCTGTATTTGCACCAGCTGAGCTACTGCAACTTTGCCATGTATATAAACAAAAGAATCACAAACTAAAAATTATGGTGGGTTTTGTTCCTGCATTGGAATGCTATAATCCTTTTTCATCTTTTCATCTGACTTTTGAATTAGATTAAAGGTAAAAACTCCCATAAATTGAACCTGGTGAAATGTGCAAATCAAACACATCCTTGTGATTTGTTTGGCTGTATGGAAGTGATTTGCACTTGTGGTTTCTTACAGGACTTTTTTTCTTTTTCTTGTCTAGCTTAAAGCCTTGGTATTCCTCAATTTATAACTGGTTGTTTAATGACAGTTTGAAGATATTATGGCTTGGAAAGAATGCTTTACACTCTGTAAAATACTTCTGGCCATCATAAAATATTGCGTCACTCCAGCTTCAGTCACATTATCATGATCTGGGGCTTAGCAACCTATTTGTAGGATACTTTTTGCAAAGTGCCCTGCAATCATGTAATCACCATTTGCAATCTTCTCTGCCGGCTTCTCCAGAAAGTCAATGGGGAAGCTGGCAGGTTGCAAGCTACTGCCACCTACCAAAGGTTTCCCCTGCCCTCCATGTGCAGAGAGGGTGAAGTGAGAAATTCTTTGTTGGGCTGCAGAAACGAAGTTTGAATCTTCAGAATCTCAGTTTGAGTTCCTTTCCACACATGGAGGGGGGAGGAATTCCTGCAGAGTGCTGGAGAGATGGAGATGGGATCTTTGTGATCTCTGCCTCTTCTCTCCATTCCAGTGCATGAAGTCCCTTCCATGCAAGGAGAAAAGCTGCCCGCCCTCCTTTGGAGGCAGCTCTTTTATTCTGTCCAATTAACGACCTACACAGTTGCTCAATGACTGCAACTGGGAGAGCTGAAATTGAAGTTACTGAGCAAAGCAGTCACATAGATTCTTTCTTAACAATCATTTTATTCTACGACTGAGATTCCAGCCCCAACTGTGGTCATAAATTGAGGACTACCTGTAGCCTCTCACCCAAGAACTATCCAGGTCTGATCTTGCTTCACTTTTACCAGATTAACCAAGATTGGGTAAGTGGTGCCACCTACTTATGAACTTATATATATTTTATTTGTATCCAGCCTTTATTATTTTTCTAAATAACTTCAAGGTAGTGAACACATCCAACACACCTTCCACCTCCAATTTACCCACAACAAGTGAGTTGGGCTGAGAGTGACTGGCCAAAAGTCACCCAGCTGGCTTTCATGGCTAAGATGAAAGGTTTCTTTCTAAAAGTTCTTATGGAACACTATCATGAAAAATATTCTCCCCATAGCAAAGGTAACCCATTTCTCTTCCTTTACCTTTCCAGATGTGTAATTCTTGGGCTACCAGTCCAGGCCATCTCACTGGATTCCTCCTCAGCAGCAACAGGAGGCGTAGAGGCAGTGGTAGGTGCAGCAGTGCTGCCTACAGAGAAGGCATTGTGCAGGTTCATAGGCATCTGTAAGGATTCCATGCTCCTGTGCAATCCTGAAAGCTTGGAGTACATGCGGGTTTCCTTGGGGATGCTGTAGCCCCCCATGAGCTCCAGGCCCTGGGAGAAGCTAGCAGAGTTAATGTTAAGGACCGGAGCAGGGCTTGGTGTGAAGCATGACGTGAGATGGGTGCCCACATTTACAGTCGCTGGGTGTGACTCTTGCAGTTTACCACTATGCATCTGATGGAGATCATTTGAAGAAGGGAGATCTAGACTGTTAGAGTTCACCTTGTCTAAGTTTGCCAAAGAAGGGGCTTTTACATAGCTTTTGGCAGCTGATCTGCAAAAGAGGAGAACAGTATTAAGACAAAGTTTGGTATAGTGTCTGACATTGCATTCCATGATCACTTCATGTATTGTGAAAACATTATATCTAGCACAAGTACATTAAACATTTACATATGATATAAAGAACAACAACTTTAAGCTACATTGACACTTGTATAAGAATCAAAAGCATTGAATTCACTATCCTGTTGATTTGGGAATATCATAACATATTTCAGTAACTGAAGAATGTTTTCTTTCAGGAGATATTCCCATTACCTCAATTCATCCCAATGCAATCAGGACTCAAATCAGACACTGAGTAACACTTTAAAAAAAAAAATAAGGGTTTACAAAGAAGAATTCAAACTATTAGGCTCTACAGCAGGGCTGTCAAATTCCTGGTGCATGGGCCGGATGTGTCACGTCCACAGCCGGTTTAGCGAAGGGGGAAAAATTCCCGATACGTCATGTGATGCCGCCGTGACGACATGAGTTTGACACACCTGCTCTAGAGCAATTCTGAACATATAATCACAGGAAAATCACAGAAACCTGGTTTTTCAGTCAGGCCTTTGATTCGTTTAACTTAATACTATTAACACTAATTGGCAAAAGCTTGCCAGAATTTCAGGCAGAAATGTATTCTATTCTTAAAGATTCTGAGAGATTACATCTTGAGTTTAAGTTGCCTACAATATTTGCTTAGCAATATATAAAATGAAATATGCACTAATTAATAGTATGGCCAGATAATCTAATAGTCATATCTGCAGTTTAAGAGAAGCAGTGCCTGAACAGAAAGCAACAATTCTGTTTTTCAAGTTACTAAAAAGTGAAATGAAAGAATTTGTTGTGTACTTGAACTATGGAATGAAAAAATAGAATATTCTATTATGGAGACCCAGTGGACTTAAAAAATGTCACATATGCTTATGATGTATAATCGAAATTCATAAGAAAATGGTATTTCATGCTTATTAGAACATGAAATTAGAGCTGTGGTGGCACAGTGGTTAGAATGCAGTACTGCAGGCTACTTCTGCTGACTGCTGGCTGCCTGCAATTTGGCAGTTCGAATCTCACAAGGCTCAAGGCTGACTCAGCCTTCCATCCTTCCGAGGTCGGTAAAATGAGGACCCAGATTGTTGGGGACAATATTCTGACTCTGTGAACCGCTTAGAGAGGGCTGTAAAGCACTGTGAAGCAGTATATAATTGCTATCGCTATTATTAGACCTCTGAAAATGGTTCAAAATATCAGATTTTTATGCTAGATATAGGAAATATTTGTTTCTTTGTTGGTGATAGAGCATTTATTAAATTTTACATTTTTAAAAAATAAAAACTTTTTTTAGTATTCCATAACTCTCATATTACTGTACTCACTTGTATTCAGCTTGTAATCAGAATTCCAAGATTCTTTTTATATTTGCCAAGCTATTCTCTCTATATAAATGCATTTAATTTTTTTGTAAATGAAAAAATCACCATTATATCTTATTGTATTATTTTTAGTCCTATGGTGACTCTTATTGAGTTTGCTCATAATTTTGTTTTGATCAAGAATATTAAAATATAGTTTCTCAGTTTTGTGAGTTCCTCAGAGTTTGAGGAACAAGTTCCTCAAACTCTTTATATAAATAATTTATGTAAGTATTAAAAACAACCAAATTCTATTACATTTCATTTGACACCTTAATCTCATTTCATGAAAAACAACGAAATCTTTAAAATGAGAAATCTTTAGAATTTAGAAACCGACCCAGATTCGATCTTGCAATCTTTAGAATGCTTGATCAGGGAATCTATGGATCCACCTAACAGACATGCCACCTAGCCCAGGGGTCTGCAACCTTGGCAACTTTAAGACTTGTGGACTTCAACTCCCAGAATTCCTCAGCCAGCTTTGCTGAGAGAATTTGCAGAATTCTGGGAGTTGAAGTCCACAAGTCTTAAAGTTGCCAAGGTTGGAGACCCCTGGGCTAGCCCATGTTTATCATGCTTTATCAAAATATCATATGTATTTTGTCTGAGTCATGGCACTTTGTTCTAGTCATGGCACTCCAGACTCCAACGTTTTATTCCCACTGCATTCTTGAATTAGAAAAAAACACAAAATAAAGCACTGATCAAAATGACGCCCCCACCTAGTAACTAAATAACAAAAGTAAGCTCACCTTGTCTCCAATATGGACAGGAAAGAGTTATTGTGACTGGCAGACTATGAACTAGAGTACAATCCAAGAACGGAAGGAATTATTCATTTGTCTTCATATTTAAAATCCCCTTTACAAGCATAAATAATTGTACAGCTATAATTAATTGCAATTATGTAATTGCCCTTACATAAATAATTGTGAACTGAAGCATCTTATTTTTTCAAAACCGCTGTTCCTACCTGAGGGGTGTTGGCGGCAGCTCAGCCTCTTTTGCAGGGATCTGGTGGCCACTTGGAGCTTTTGGGGTGCTTTCAGGGGAGCCCATGCTCTTGAGTGAGACAGAGTCAGAGTCTAGTGCCACTGCTTTGGCTTTGGCCTTCTCCTTCTCCCTGTCAGTCTGATTCACTGGCCCTGGGGTGCTCCGATTTGCCCCTATTTTAGAGGGTTCCTTGAGGCGTGAAACAGAAATACCCCCCTTGGCACTGAGGAGGCTGGGATCAATGTTGCTGCTGACAGGACGTGGGCCACTTCGTCCACCAGTGACACTCATGGAGCTAGATTTGGCAGGGCGTGGCAGGCTCCGGTACTGGATGTTGGTACGGGCTCCTGGCGCCATAAACCCAGGCTCCCCTGCATTGGAGACATCCAAGCTGGTTTTCCTGCCATTGACGGGTTTCACAGGGATACTGGAGTTCTTCTGGATCTTGCCAAGTGTAGCTGAGCCACCAGCTTGCATCACTGTAGCAGTACCCGTTGCAGGAGGGGGTTTCTTGTTGTAACCAAAGGAGCCAGCCGTGGTGGTTCGTGTAAGCCCAGAGGGAGGCTTCTTGGCATCTGAAAGCCGATCTCGGCCAGCATCAGAAGATGAGCGCTGCAGGCCAGCATTTTTCACAAAGAGTTTATTTTTGTCTGTTGCTTTTGCTTCAGGCTTACCTGAGAGAGGGAAGGACTGATCAGGAAACAACATTTGGAATAGATACCGAAAAAGGTATGCCTTTACACAGATCTTTGGATAATAAAAAGAAGTTATTTCTATTTTATTAAAAATCTTATTATTACATATTATACATACCGTATTTTTTAGACTATAAGACACTTTCCTCCCCCCAAAAAGTGGGTGGAAATGTCTGTGCGTCTTATAGACCGAACACGGCCCTGTTTTTGGCTTCCCAAACACCCCCCCCCACGCGTCCCGTTTTTGGCAAAAACAGGATGCATGAAGGATTTGGAAGGCCTGCAGAGTGCTCCTGGGGGCTGGGGAGGGCAAAAACGGGATGTGGGGGGGGGTTCGGGAAGCCAAAAATGATACACGCAGAGGGTTTGGGAGGCCTGCAGAGTGCTCCTGGGGGCTGGGGAGGGCAAAAACGGGATGT
>QLTV01004104.1:1420622-1436137 GCA_003457575.1 Thermophis baileyi | reverse complement strand
AAAAGCGGGGCCGTTTTTGGCAAAAACGGGACGCGCAGAGGGTTGGGAGACCTGCAGAGTGCTCCTGGGGGCCGGGGAGGGCAAGAACCGGATGCGCAAAGGCCAAAACTATTTTTTTTTCTTGTTTTCCTCTTCGAAATCTAGGTGCGACTTATACTCCGGTGCGTCTTATAGTCCAAAAAATACGGTATATACCGTATTTTTTGGACTATAAGACATACCTGTGTATAAGACACACCAAGATTTCGAAGAGGTAAATAAGAAAAAAAAAGTTTTTGCCCTCTCCCAGCCCCAGGAGCACTCTGCAGGCCTCCCAAACCCTCTGCCCACCCCGTTTTTGTGAAAAATGGGCCATTTTTCACCCATTTTTTTGCAAAAACGGGGGCGTTTTGCCCTCCCCCAGCCCCCAGGAGCACTCTGCAGATCTCCCAAACCCTCTGCCCACCCTGTTTTTGCAACAAATGGGCCATTTTTTGCCCATTTTTCACCAAAATGGGGGCGTTTTTGCCCTCCCCCAGTCCCCAGGAGCACTCTGCAGACCTCCCAAACCTTCTGCGCACCCGTTTTTGCGTGGGGTGGGGCTTCGGGAGGCCAAAAATGGCTGTATTCAGTGTATAAGATGCACCAACATTTCCACCCTCTTTTAGGGGGGGGAAAAGTGAGTCTTATACTCCGAAAAATACGGTAGATACATACATGTGTGTGTGTGTGTATATACACACACACACACACACTATATGTATGTTTGTGTATATCTATATCTATTATCTCTCTCTATTTATCTATCAATCACCTATCAATCATCTATCTATCTATCTATCTATCTATCTATCTATCTATCTATCTATCTATCTATCTATCTATCCAGCTTTTATTATTTTCACAAATAACTCAAGGCGGCAAACATATCCAACACACCTTCCTCCTCCTATTTTCCCCACAACTCTGTGAGATGGGTTGGGCTGAGAGAGAGTGACTGGCCCAAGATCACCCAGCTGGCTTTCATGTCATGGTCAAGGTGGAACTTGAACTCATGGTCTTTTGCTTTCTAGCCAGGTGCCTTAATTACTAGACCAAATTTACCTTTAGCTTGAGTCAAATTTTGCCCATTGGCCCTCCCTCCAGATAGCCAAAACCTGTTTCTGTCCCTTTCCACTCCTCAAGCCCCATTCCACAATATGAACCTAATCCATTCCCATAATCATGGCAGGTCATCAAAAAACCTGATATACTGTAGTTGCCTCATTGGAAACCTGTTGCCTTGAAATGCTGGGTGCAATGTGATACAGCAATTCTCCAGGAATGTCAGGATATTTTTGTGTGTGTGTGTGTGTGTGTGTGTGTGTGTGTGTGTGTGTGTGTGTGTGTGTGTGTGTGTGTGTACTAACTACAAGGCACAAAAGAAGAGTTGAGGTTATAATAGCCTGCCTGCCTGCACCGCGGTTGCCGCAAGGAGAGCGAGATCTGAAAGGCTCCTGTGAACACCTGGTGCAGATGGAGGAAGAAGGGAAGGCTACGGCCAGGCCCACCTGCCTTTCGGATCTCGCTCTCCTTGCAGCAACCGCGGTGCAGGCAGGCAGGCAAGCGAGCTGGCCAGCGGCCCGGCATGTGTGCGCTTGTGGAAGCAGCAGCAGCGGCGAAAGATGATGGGGCGCATAAGGGAAGCCCAGGAGGAGGGCAAGGTGCGCCTGAGCTGGCCAGTAGCTCTTGCCCTTCCCCCTGCAGCTGCCGCTGCTTTTCTGGGGCGGCGAGGCTGTGCACAAGGAACGCTGGGAGCCGACTTAGGCACACGGGGCAACATTTGCTGGCTGGGTGGCCACCTGCCCCACCCTCTGCTCCTTCCCCTGCTCGGCTCGGCTAGCAGCAGGCATGGCGGGGGTGCCGCGCTGCCTGCAGTTGGGCCCATCGCCCACCGCTGTGGCTGCAAAGAGGCTTGACACTGCTGCTTCCTTCCTGGAGTGTGGGGAGAGGAGAGCGAGATCCGAAAGGCTCTGGTGAGCACCTGGTGCAGATGCATCACGCCCGGCCTCGCTTGCTCGTCGGCCAACCAACCAGTCAGGCAGCAGCCGGGCAGGGCTCCCAGGCTTGCTCCGCTCCTCCTGTGCACAGAGAGAGAGAGAGAGGAGGAGGACGGGAAGGCTACGACCCGGCCAGGCCCGCCTGCCTTTCGGATTTTGCCCTCCTTCTCTCCTCGCCACTTCAGGAAGGAAGCAGCAGCGGCAAGCCTCTTTGCGGCCGCAGCAGCAGGCGATGGCTGGAAATGGCTGGGAGGCTCGGCTCGGGCTCCTTTTCTCCCTTTTCCTGCTTGGGTTTTGGGACACCTTCATGGAAACCCCGCCCCTGGCTAAAGCCAAGCAACCAGGAATAAGTAGGAGGCGAGAGGAAGCACAGGCGGTGCTCGGCAGCCCGGATTCTGCTTCACCGCCAGTCCAGGAGCTCTTCTCCTTCTTGTGGCTTGGAAGTCTGGCAGGAAGGGAAGGAGAGGCAGCGGCTGGCCTGAAAACGGAGCCAGAGCCCCGCTGCCGCCTTCCTCCTCCCCCCAGCACCGCCTCTGCCCAGTAGGAGGGGGCCTAAAAGCTGAGTCGCTAGTCAGGCTCCCTCCTGAAGTGGGGAGACATGCCGCCAAAGCCCACCATGGCCACTAAGGTGAGGAGACCACCCCGGCTGGCCTCCCCACTCGCCCACCCCAGGTTTTGGGAGCGCTGGCTTGGCCGCCCCCACCCCCTTGTGTTTTGAAATAAGTCAGGCGCGTGCACTCGTGGAAGCAGCAGCAGCGGATAAGAAGAAGATGGGGCGTGCGAGGGAAGCCCAGGAAGAGGGCAAGGTGCGCCTGAGCTGGCCAGTAGCTCTTGCCCTTCCCCCTGCAGCTGCCTCTGCTTTTCTGGGGTGGCGGGGCTGCGCAGGAGGAACGCTGGAAGCCAGCTCAGGCGCACAGGGCAGCATTTGCTGGCTGGGTGGCCACCTGCCCCGCCCTCTGCTCCTTCCCCAGCTCGGCTCGGCTGGCGGCTGGCGGTAGGCATGGTGGGGGTCAGGCGGGGGCACCGCGCCACCTGCGGTTGACTTTGCACTTCCACAATTTTTATCAGGCAAATTCTGAATGGGGCGCATGCGCAGTGCGGCGCGCGGGGGGGTTGTGCGTGCATGTGGGGGGCATGTTGCATTATGGGTACTGGCACGCACACATGCAATAGCATGTGCGCGCTGCCATTTTTGGCATGCAACAACAAAAAGGTTAGCCATCAGTGGTCTATACTGTAAACATATAGCGTATTCAGATATGAGCATACGTTAATAGAAAGGAAAGGTGTTGCCACGTTTGTCTACAAGTATCAATTACTCATGATTTAGTTTGGTGAAGTGGTTAAAACATCAGGCTAGAAACTGAGAAATTGTGAGTTTTAGTCCTGCCATAGGCAGAAAGCCGATCGGGTGACCTGCAGCTAGTCACCTTCTCTCTTTCCTAGGAAGGACGCAGTGCAAACCACTTCTGAAAAACCTTGCCAAGAAAACTGCAAGGACTTGTCCAGGCAGTCTCCGAGTATTGGACACATTTGAATGGGGAAAAAAAAATACTCAGATGTAGTAATTGTTGCAATTGCAACCTTTTTCCTCAGAATAGTTTTTTTTCATTCTGGTGCCATTGGATTTCTACTGCTCTAATCCTTCAACCATAATACTCAGTTGCCATGCTGCCTAAAAGATAATAAGGGATAGAGGGTTCCAGAATATAGTAAGAAGGTGGATTCCCAGGAAAAGGAATGTGCGAGAGAGAGGATGAAGACAGCCCTTCTCTAATAATTGACAGACTATATTGTAAATGCAGACAGTAAAGCTTAGTTTGGCAAGATTCCGTCTATAGATGTGACAAAAAAACTAAGCTTGGTTATTTTTGATTTGAGGCTTGACTTAGTCTGAAACATCTGAAGGGCACCAAATTGGAGGTACCTGGTTTAAAAGTTCCTAATAATAATAAAACGACATAACTGAATAGTTACTGAGGAACAATGGTAGATTCAATAAAATATTCCTGGCCTTATTAGCGCCCTAAAAATAGTCACGCACTCCTGCTTGGACTTCTGCAGACAAATGGGAAGCAAATAAAAAGTGTAACAATATAATATCAATGACAATCTCACCTGCCACTTTAAGAGTCTGGGCTGTGTGAGTAATGGGGGAGGTCACTGCCACAGGTGGTGTTTTGCCCTTCTTCAAGGATCCTGGTGGGCCCAAACTAACAGGCTTTTTCAGCTCCCCACCTTTGGCAGGAGCTTCATCACAGCTTTCAGAACGTTCCCGTCGCCACTTGGAGGAACTGTGCTCCATTTTCAGGCTCCCGCTGTCATAATCCATCTTCTTCTGGGTCTTGTCCTCTGGTTCACCATACCAGTTTAGCCCACTCTCTGCCAATGACCGTTTCTCAGAATCTGTGCGTAGCTGCAGGACAGAAAACAGTGTCAAATGGACATTTCAAGTCTTTCCTTCTGTGATACTACCCAAGATAGCAGTTAGACTTATATACCGCTTCATAGTGCTTTACAGCCCTCTCTAAGCGGTTCACAGAGTCAGCATATTGCCCCCAACAATCTGGGTCCTCATTTTACCCACCTCGGAAGGATGGAAGGCTGAGTCAACCTTGAGCCGGTGAGATTTGAACCGCCGAACTGCAGCTAGCAGTCAGCTGAAGTAGCCTGCAGTGCTGCACTCTAACCACTGCGCCACCTCGGCTCTTTAAATGCAGGCAATCCCCTGGCAATCCCCTGGCATGATTACACACTCATCTGTCTGGTTCAGAAATATTGTGACTTGGTGGCAACAAGTCATAGTCCCTCGCTCCTATATTTCTAAATAATCCTCTTCACAGTGGGCATGCCAGGGGATTGCCTGCATTTAAAGCACATATTTCACTGCTCAGCTGCAGCCTTTATACCATCAAAGCCTCTAAAGCCTTTGAAAGCACTGATTTGAAGAAGAGAGGTCTGCAGAGGTCTTGTTTTGGAAGGCATGTAGGCCCCTCATGCTTTGAGAGACAGAATTCAGAGCAAGCACTTAGTATTTGCCAGATTTACGTTCTTATCCATCACAACAGGCAACACAAAAAATTAGATGAATATAGACAGAATGGTCAGTGTGGCCCACATCCTGCATGGTTAATATTAATCTTAATGATTTTAATGCAACTACTGTAACTGTAATTAGATTTAGATCCAATCCGGTATTTTAAGAAAAGATGCACAGATGAAAGAAGAATTTTAAAAAATCCCCGCCCAAAATTATTTCACAACAAATTAAACTTTTTCAATGGCAGCTGACTATGTTAACAGTAACAGAAATTAAAGAACAACAAATTCTCAAAAAAAAAATGAATTTGCAAATAAGCCAGGAAAATGTATAATCTGAGGAAAGAAAAAAAGGGGGAAATGATATTAAAGTTACAAAATGGAAATACTGTAATAACAACAGATAATCGAAAGATACAATAGTACTAATCAATACTACTTCAAATTACATAAAGGAGAAGAAATTCCCCTGGCAAAGATTGGTGAATATTTGAAGAAACAAAATTTACCAAAGATCCCGGAAAAACAGAAACAATTAACAATTGACCTATTACAATAAGGAATTTTGTGAAGCTATAAAAAAGGGCAAAATTGGGAAAGACCAGGCAGTTTACCAGCCTCTTATTATAAACATTTTGAATATGAATTATTACAATTATTGCAAAACACAATGAATTCTATTTTGCAAACTGGAAACATACCACATAGTTGGATGTAGGTCAATACAGCATTAATACCTAAAGAAACTCAAGACTTGACTTCACCAAAAATTATTACCTGATATTATTGAATAATGATTTTAAGTTATTTACAATGATTTTAGCTGAAAGAATGAAGATGGTTTTATAGGACTTTATTCATGAAAATCAATATGGTTTTTACCTAAAAGACAGCTAAGGGATAATTATTAGAAATACATTGGATATTTTGGAACACTTGGAACAACATAATGTTGCTTTTCAAAAGTACTTTCAAAAGCCCCTCTGTGAGGCAGACGGTTGGTTAAAAAGATAGACAGGCAGGCAGGCAGGCAGGCAGGCAGGCAGGCAGGCAGCCGGCCGGCCTGCCAGCCAGCCAGCCAGCCGGCCAGCCAACCAGCCAGCACCATAATTTTTGGTCTACCTACCGCTATGGCAGAGTTCCTACGGGAAGCCGTTGGGGTGGAAGGCAGGGAATTGAGTGAAGAACTAGCATTGAATTCTTCTGAACTGAGATTGTCTGAGGCATCACTGAGGCCACTGCTGATGGAACTACTTTCATCCCAACTGGAAGTCAGAGAAAAGATAAATGATTAGCAACATTTAGCACAGAGGTACTGCTATATAATCAAATGCATCTTCCCCACTCAATAACGTCCTGGAAGAGAAACCAAGGAGTATCAACTAACAGTTGCAAAATAATAAATTGATCTACAAACAGGATGTTCCATCCTACTTCCTAAAACAAAAGCAAAGATAAAGTGGTAAGATTGGACTATAACTGTTTAGTTTAATTAAAATCACCCAGTATGAGCCAAATCTTAGTAATTAGTCCAAAGAAAAAGTTGCCAAAGACATTGAATGTCCCAGGCCAAAGAGCTTGAGCTCTGGATCAGCTGTGTTTCACCTGGTCCTTCCACGAATATTGGATTTCCGTTCCAATAATTCCCAGCTGCCAAATATTATAATGAGTTGGGATTATAGGAATTAGTCCAACACATCTGGAAGGCATGACACTAAGGAAGGCCATTCCAGACTATTTTATTTATAGATTCACTGGACCTTAGCATTCCTTTACTAACTTAGCTAACTAAGGTAGGCCAAACAATGCTAAGTGGATTGCTAGTTTCCATTATTTCCACTGCTCATATAGGAGGGGCAAAGATTATTCAAAATGCCAACTCATGCTGTGATACACACACACAAACACACACACACACACACACAAACTAATAAGGCAAATTTAATCTGGTTTGATTACATTGCAATAATTATCATTACAATTTAATCACTAATGCAGACGGAAAACATAGAGAAATCCTATCTAAAAATGAGAAATGGCAAGTGGGAGGAAGATGATGAGGAACTATTGCCAATCTTTCCACATGGGACAAGGAGTTCATGAACACCCTGAACAGGAAGAAGCTTCTTTCCAGAGAGGCTGACAGGAGCAGGTGCTTGGGGGAAGGAAAAGCAATGTGTCTGTTTGTTTATCTCACTAAAAGGCTTCATTCATCTCTTCTGGTGTTTTACACATTAAACTCCAAGATGATTAGCCCAGATGCATTCAAATAACTACTCATGTCTGAGCTTCTCTTTAAAAAGGCAAGCTTTCCAAACATGCCCATGTGTCCTGTATGAAAAGGGCTAATTATCAAAGGGGTTAATTACTTGGTTATGGGTCTATATTTAACATACAACATTGAGAGAGAAAAAACAATCTGATCACATCACACTTTTTATGTATAAATGAAACTATCACACGTCCAAATATCTTCACTAACAACTTTGAATTGCACTTCTCAATCATTATGTTCAGCTCTCTGTTCAACCATTCAACAGATGGTGAATGCTTGAGGGTGGGAAGATATTTCTAAATCAGGAGACAGTGTAATGATTTGTTTTCATTTTTAAAAAATTAGCAAACAACTTACAAACAGAACAAAAGTGAAACAATCCCACCATTTACAAAGAACAAGTGTGGTAAAATGTTGTTCCGGATATTTTTGAAATGTACTGTCATATAACATGTTCAATAAAGTCCACTAATTACCTTGTTTATGGGAAATAAAATTTACTGATTCAATTTTATTTTACAGTGACACCTTGACTTAGCAGACCTTAATACAATGGACTCTGAATGCAATAGATGAGATTCTGATTGTATTTGCATCATTTTATATCATGTGTCTATTTCCATTACAATGCAAAAAGTACATCTTGATGCAAATGATGTAGATTATGTCATTTGCATGATGACAGGATAGATCTAAACTGCAATATTCGTGGGTTAAATCATCAAGGAACGCTGGTCACGAAAGAACAACTTTATTAACAGTAACTACAATACTTCGAACGAACGTATCTGACAGGAATCGGCTGTCACTAGCTGACAGCTCCCTTTTATACTGCTGCCACAGCCAGGGTAGCCAATCATGACTCATATAATTCCCGCTCTTTAAACAGCCCCCTAGTGGCCCTCCGGAACACTACATAAACTGTAATTAATTTTGCTTAGTTTTAACTTCTACCGGTAGTTATGAAGTAAAATTATAGCTTAATATAATCTGTTAACATAGTTGTAGTGTATAAGGTTTTAAGCTAAATATTTTGTAGGAAATAGCCATTAAAGCTTATTCAACAAAACATGGTTAAACAGACTTAGCTTTAATGTAACATATCATGGATGTAAAATTCGCCATGTCACGTTGATGTCATGTGACATCGTGAAATTTGCCTTCGCGGAACTGGGGTGGGCATGGCCTGTGTGTGACGCATCCGGCCTGCGGGCTGCCAGTTTGACACCCCTGTAATATGAACCCAACTTATGATTTGGGAACTGCATGAAAATAGAGGTAGCTTCTCAAATTGGTGTATATCCCTCTCTTAGAAACTAATAACTACCATTTCTCACCAAGATTCAGTCTTAAATGTGTTCAGTTAAAATATATGCTCTACGTACATTGATTATTATTAGTGAATCAAATTTGAATTATACAGAATCATCACAAAAAATGTCTTGTGTGTGTTAATGGAGATTCTTTTGTTGAGCTGTATTATGCCAATAAGGATAAAAGGATTAACAGAGGTTTAACTATTTTGTCCAACTGTTGGCATAAAGATGAAGTCCTAAAATATCCCTGTAAAAATGGGGGTCGTTCTAGATTAATTTTACATCCCTCTCTCCAATCACATAGTGGGTAGAAGTTGGGAGAAGGAGGATGAAGAGTGAGTAAGCCTCTAATTCTATTGATAGAAATGCCAACACTGATTAGGCAAGTGCAAAATTGATAAAATATTGGTTTGCTTTAACAATTTAAAAAGGAACAGGAAGTGATAGTTTATCAGACATATGGCAGCTTGGAAGCCATCAAAGATGGTCATTCCTGATCGACTAGGGCATCTGTGTGCTCAAAGTGCATAGGGCAATTTTCTCTGAGATAATAGACAACTGGTTCAGCTGCATCACACAAAGGAGCTCTAGGTCAGACAGAAATTCAGTAGATAAAGAATTGCCCATAACTGACTGCATCTGTGCCCTGGGGAAAGCTGTACCAGTAATTTGTAGTTCACTTAGCTATCGCTATAAACATTGTGTTTTGAAATTTAAACAGACATATGCAACCATAGCTGACAGGGGGAGGGGAGAGAGTCGAAATAACTTTTAACAATTCATGGATAGTTCAGAATAAAATATCAAACAAACCTATTTGGCTAAGAATTCAACCTTTCTCTTCACTCACAGATCCCAACTATACAAACCTATTTTGTTTTCTACGGTTTTTTCCAAGGATTTAAAAAAAAAAAAAGTCAAAGAGCAATTGGGGAATTGGCTATAAATATTTTACTACAGAATTTGTCCTCCAGAAACATAACATGTGATGGTGAGAGGACTAGCTGGAATAACATCTCCTTAACACGGCACTTCTGCTTTATAGAGAAAAATAATAATAAAAAAGATTATCGTTCCATAATCTTTCTGTGGTTTGCTTGTAGTTATCAGACCATTCCTGCTTCTGTTTGCTGCCTTTGCCTGACCTTTTTCTGGAATGGGGTTT
The DNA here is from genome assembly GCA_003457575.1 of Thermophis baileyi. Lineage (NCBI taxonomy): Eukaryota > Metazoa > Chordata > Lepidosauria > Squamata > Dipsadidae > Thermophis > Thermophis baileyi. The sequence continues at coordinate 1,426,324 of QLTV01004104.1, read as the reverse complement.
CAGCCAGGGAAGTTGGCACAACCCAATCTTTCGACATCTGATGCAAACTGTACCACCTGGATTAACATGCATATTATTATTTGGGAAGATTTCACACTTCCCCAAAGCTTCCTGTGCAAAAATGTTATCGAACTGTGAATAAAACTGTCGACATAAATTATGCCTAAAATAACTGAGAATACAGTACTAACTGTTTAGGTCAGAGGTCTTCAAACTTGGCAACTTTAAGACTTGTGGACTTCAACTCCCAGAATTCTGGGAGTTGAAGTCCACAAGTCTTAAAGTTGCCAAGTTTGGGGACCCCTGGTTTAGGTCGTGCTTAAATATAAACTAGTGTAGATTTTTTAAAATCATAGATTTTAAATTGATCATAGATTAGAGACTGTTGTCAACATCCGTGAAATAAATGTTTATTCACATTGGAAGAGATGAAAACCGGGACCTGAATAAAGCTTCACCTTTTAATCTTTGACTAAGCTGTCCAATTGTAGTTCAAAATATCCATGCTTATTTGCAAGGACTCATCCCTAGATGCCACTTTGACTCTTCCTCAGGCAACAAATAAGTCTTGTTCATGAATATGATGCAGTGAGTTAAAACAGCTGAGCAGTAGGGACTAGGACTGAAGTGGTAGACGCAGCAATATATTTCATTTACTTGCTCTTTAAGTTCTTTCATGCTTTATAGTCCAATGAAGTCAGTATTCTAATAGATACTCAGTGTAGAAAATAAGGGGTACATTCTGAAAATTAAACAATCTGTAGGCCTTCTTTAATCCAGATTCTCAAGAAAAAAAGTCCTAGGGATATCATCCCTAACCAAAATAAGCTCTGACGCATATGTTCTGTAGCTCTCTAACACAGTGGTCCCCAACCACTGGGAATGGTACCAGGCCATGACCCATTGGGAACCAGTCCGCGCAAGCGGCTGGCGAGCTCGCAAAGCTTCATTTGCACATGTGCAGGACCTAGGTTGCACATACAAAACCATCCCCATTCCCTGCCGCCACTGCTGCTGCTGGTCCATGTAGTCAGAAAGGTTGGGGACTGCTGCTCTAACAGGCATCATGGCTAAATTACATTATCTGGGCAAATTTACTCTATCCCAGTTTTTAAAGCTTTATTCTCAGAGTTATAGGCCCCACCATAAAAACGATTTAATATTGTATATCAAGGATTTTAACTTTTTTTGCATTTATAATTTAAGAAGTGACTTATCTATAAATAATTTTTTTTGCAGTAATTTTTTTTGATTATTTGAGTTTGATTCAGCTGGGTAGGTCCATGCACTCTGGGGTTCATGCGCCCATCAATTAAACAATGTCATCTTGCAGGATGCAACAAGCACTTCTACTCTCCTGCAATTCCTGTCCTCTTCTTCCAGAAATTGATGTGGCCTACCCTTAGGACATTCAGAAGACTATTTTACACCTGGTTGTTCTCTTGGGACTCAGGGCAGAGTGATTGTAGAGCTCCCTTTTGTTCTTGTTTTGTTTTAGTCTTGTTCTGAATACTACATACATACATACCCCCTCTAGCTGTAAGTGTTCAGGAGTTCAGGAATCAATCAATAAACAAATAGTGTTTTTTTTTAAAAAAAAAAACTTAATAAATGAGAGATTTGAGCCCTTCCTCACACTTTTATTATATATTCTGTTTTGTATTACACTGGGTTGTACAACCCATCCCATAATCTCTTAACAAAACCAGGTGTCAGTCCTAAAACAGATGAATACATGGTTATAAAGAAACTCTTAATACTTAATATATAGTGGCAGGAATGACTTTCAACAAAACTTAATCTAGGAACTTTTGTCAAATTGGCTCTGTGGTTTTCTCATACTCCAGCTTCTGTAATGTAATTAATGGAAGAGAATCTTGCTGATAATACCCTAGCAGACCATGTGTAAAAGCCCATCTTTTAATCTGTCAATCAAGTCACCTCAAGTAAAGAATGCTGCTCAGTCACTGCATTGATCTAAAGCTCTAGGCTAGAATGGCAGCTACCACTTATGCCCAAAGTCCATCTTCACAGCAACCCATGGAATAAACTCCTTCCAACAGAATAAGCAGCGCCTGTTTTCAGGTCACTGCTTCACTAGGTCAATAACAGCCCGGAAAACATTTTAACAAGTCTAGAAGAGGTATTGGGCATAATAATGATAGAGGGATTTGAGCACAATTTTCCTGAATAGTAAAGGATAAGGAAAACAAGATCATAAACTACAAGTCATTCCCTCCTCTTTAGTACTTCAATGTGAGGAACAATGTCAAACAATGCCAAGAGAAATCCCATGGCTGCAGGCCAATTTAGAAAGTTAGAGAAAGAAGGGAATGCCAAACCACAGCTTCAGGTTGCCAAAAGTAAATGTAGTCACGTAGCCACTAAAGTAAGATAGATGACACACCTAGCAACCCTGGTTGAAACCCTGGTTAAGCAACACTGGATGTCACAGGGACTTGGACGGGACAGAAAAGACCAAGCTAGAGTGTGAGGAGGGGAAAAAACACAAAAGAAGACAAGTCATCCTGTGTTTTTGTCCATGAAGTCAAGCTCAACTCAAAAGAAACTTTAACTCTTAACTGGAAAAAACATTGAAGCTCCAGGATTAATACTCAACAATGAGCAAATGGTAGTTCAGAAAAAAAATCAGGATTATATTAGTTCTACAGTCCTAGTCCTAAACAGTAATTTCCATTTATAGTATATTCCTATACTGTACATGTCTGATATGGCTAGAATTTGCTCTTAATAGCCCTATGAATAATTGAGGAACACACACACATTCTTTCAGTATAATCAGAAAAATATTCTCCTAGAATAAAAAATAAACAAAAAGGTGCTAAATATTACTACTAGGTAATGTCATATTTCCAAATGTTTAAATCTCCTGTTGGATTGTTTAATACCTAATAGGTACGTAGGACAGCTGAGAAAACTATTCTTTTGATGAAAGAGATATCAGAAGAAGCAAGTCTGACTATATAAAATACATCCCTTTAAACTAAAACAACAAATAAAATAGCCCAAAATATATTAAGATAATGTCATCCTCGATTTGGCTGTGATGCAGTATATGCTGGTTCTGGAGGGAGAGAAGTCATATCATTTGATGATCTATGTTGTTATGCACTCTCCCTCACCATAGTCGGGGCTGTCAGGCAGCCAGCTTGGATAGTCGGTTGAATAATATACTGTTTGTATCTGAACCAACAACTGCACGAACATATGGAAGGGATGACCCTCTCTCCACTGGGAAAATCACCAACACTAACAAGTCTTGCAGTTTGTGAAGGTCCTTGTTTTCAAACTCAGCTTGTTTGGAGCAAAGAAAGGCAGTGGCGGTAGAGGTTACAAAATGGGGTGAAAAGGACAGAACAAAAATATGCCTTTGTGGTTCAAAAGACCAGCTAGCTGTTGCTTAAAACAGGAATTAGCTTTGCATGTCTTGGGACCAGATTTGTTAGGTGTTAGATTTCCAGTGACGTCCACAAAAGTGGAGATTAGTCAATACAAACTTTATAGCCCATGTTTACAATTAATCCTAACATATAATTTACACTCATTTTGAGAATTATAGGTCTTATATGTCAGTATTTTTCAAACTAGGCAACTTTAAGATGTGTGGATTCCAAGTTTAGAATTTCTCAGCCAGCTGAAAAACACTGTTATATATCTATAGATATTAGTAGAGTCACTATTTATGCCATGTAATGCTATTTACAATATATTTAAAAAGCATTCAGGAATAATAGGGATGCTTCATCTTAGTGGTGCAACTGACTGCCACAAAAGGATAGGAAAGAAATCATTTCTATTTCTATTTGCTATTTCTTCTTCTGAGGACTCTGAAAGCTGTTTATTTTCTTAACTAGATTGAGCTTCTTCAGGACCAGAATTTGGTAAGGTAGTTTCAGGTGTCTGCTGACACCAGCAACTCACATGCTGCTTTCACACATGCACTCTAGTCATTGTACATCATCATCAAAATGGAATTATCACAGCACACACTGATACAAAATAGTTCCCCTCCACTACCTATGCTTTTTTTTAAATAAACATTTTCTTTTAGATGGAAAAGGGATAACGGTATATAATTCTTACTTACGCACGAACTACAATATAACATGGGGAAAACAGGATATATTATCCACAATCTTATTGAATATGGAATTACATTGAGAATATTAGCCTAAACAAGATAAAAAACTGGACTCAACTGAAAATATTTTTATGCTTTCAGGGACTGATTCTGTTCAGAAATTTAATGAAGATTAAGAAAGCAAAGGTTTAATTTGGCCATCTCTCAGTGTCCAAAACTGATCCAAGGAGCAAAATGCAAGTCCTTTTCTCTTAGAGACCAAACTGAAATCAGAAAGGAAAATGGGAGAGGAGATAAAAGATTAGGTTAACCATGGATGGTAAAACAAGGGATTGGCAGTTATTTATTTAGAAGGATGGACAATGGTTCTCTAATTTCTGTTCCCTACAGATGCCTTAAAAAATGAAGGCTCCTCTTTTTTCACTTTGCTGTGATCTGCACTAAAGGAAATCTATGTATCATCTCCAACAGCTGAAAGCATTCAGACTAAGATGACATCTCATCTCTGTAAGGGGCTGAAATTCATTAGAGTTTGCAGTAGTTATGCCTGGCCTTAAGCCATACATAACTGTGGTTTGTGCTTAAACTCTATTTAAATTGACTCATTGATGCTCCTGAACATAACAACATTGAGAAAATTTGTTTTAAGCACCACATCAAATTCTGGAGGGATGCATACAAGGCAGTGTATTGAGAAGGATCAAAAGGTTTGGGCAGGTTGAAAGCCAGAGGTACTAACTAGGATTCTAAAGACAAGATGTGGCTCTTAACAAGCACTCGGGTTATTTTGGCAACTCATCATGGAGTACAAAACTCCTCTTCTTTCTTGTTTGCATCCTTCCCTTGACCTCACAATCACTCCAACAAGGGGGAGTCAGCCGTCTGCTCATTACATGTCTGTGGTTTGAAGCAGTTCTGAATAAGCCAAGCTAATCTAGCCAACAAATCCCATGGCTGCAAGGAGAGAGGAACCTCATGAAAAAAAAAAGAGTTTATGGGTGAGAGCAAGCAAAGGGGGATGTGAGAACTAATTTCCTGAGTGGCAAGAACTCCAAAGATTAACCTCCATTGCTGCGAGGAATCTATGTTTAGACATGGTGAATTGTTAGGTCTTTGGCAAAACCTCTCCAGCTCTTAACTCCCTAAAGCTTTCTATAATTTGCATAAACATGCAGGAGTTGATATAGTACAGTTTTCATTTAACAAAAGCAAAGCAAAGCAAAGCAAAACAACAAAATCCCAAAGCCTCTTTCACAGAAAGGGGAAAATGCTAAATATTGCATGTACACACAGAAGTAAGATTTTTTTAGAAGGCTGGGGACATTTTATCAATATGACCATCTATTCTACTTGTGTATTATTCTTGTCTTCTTAGCTATCAGGTCCTGTGGATGGGAAATGCAGACTCAGGGGCATCACATTTTATTTAATATGACCGTAAGGATTTCTTTTTCCTGTGCTGAGTTAATCCAGATGGCTAAGGAATTAGAAAAAGCCAAGACTTGATATGTGGCCCTGTATCTTTCCTTATGTTAATCCTAAATATAATTCTCATAGCAGCTTAACCCCACCTCCAAAAAAAAAAAAAAATATATTTATA
>QLTV01004104.1:1401237-1420555 GCA_003457575.1 Thermophis baileyi | reverse complement strand
TATAATTCTCATAGCAATTTAAAACAACAAAAAAAAAAAAAAAAGGACAGCATTACACAGTCCATGTAAGTCTAGAACAGATCAAATCTGTTTTTAATTTAATTTAATTTATCTTAAAAATATACCCTACCCCTCAATATTTCTACTCCATGGACAGCTAACAAGTAATAACAATAAACTGAAAAAAGAACCAAAACGTCAACTTAAAACGTATTTTAAAAGCAGATACTGTACAGTAAAAACAACAACATAAAATAAATTAAAAATCTGTTTTAAATGGCCAGAAAAAATAAAACTCCAACCATCAAAAACAAAGAAGACAAAAGAGCAAGCTCCAGAGATTTGCTGAATATAAAAATATGAAAGATGAAATGTCTCAAGTGAAATATTTTTCTGCAAAAATCTCATGGTGGAGATTGCACTTATTCAAGTTTTACAAGGAAGTCAAAGGATCTTCTATTTTTCTTTCACTTTACAAAACTCAGCATCCTTACAGCATCATTGGATATATTGAAGAGCAGAGGCCTCCTTTTAGCAATAGCAATAGCACTTAGACTAATATACTGCTCCATAGTGCTTTACAGCACCCTCTAAGCGGTTTACAAATGTCAGCATATTGCAGCCAACAATATGGATCCTCGTTTTACTGACCTCAGAAGGATGGAAGGTTGAATCAACCTTGAGTCGGTCAGGATTGAACTCCTGACAGTAGGCAGAATTAGCCTGCAATATTGCATTCTAACCACTGTGCCACCATGCACCTTCTTCCACACTTCATAAATAGACATGGCACAAACATTTGCTGGATGTGAAATCTGATTCCATAAACAAATTGTTATATGGAATAATCATACTTTGATCAGTTTACCTAATATGATAGACAGGACTGTATAGAATGATGACCATCCTTTAGAGACCAAGTACCGGTATAAGAATTTTAAGATTGCATTTATACATTGTGTAAGGCTCTTTTAACTATGGCTTATAAAAGATCCACACCTTTAAGCCAACATAATGATTTACAAAACAAAATGGTTGGATTACCACCCAAACTGAGAAACATTATGATTAGCACAGAATATGAATGCAGAACTGAATTGTGGTGTACAACACTAATTAGATCTGAAAGTTACCAAAAGATGGGTAACAGGCCAAAGTATGTCCATCCAGGGCATCTTTAGACTCTATGACGACATCACATTTTTCATGACAACCTTCACAAATGAAACAAATCTGTAATTTGTATTAGTACTGCAGACACTCATGTATCCCTGGCATTAACTCATTAGACTTCCTATTTAGTTACTTGGTTCATTCTGAAAAACATTCAGCTACCTCAAATGAAACTGGAAAATAGTGTTGAACAATGATTGCTAGAGTAAAATATGAATGGATGGTTTGGTGCAAAGCTGATCTGTTTCATCAATTGACTTTCAGGGCAGATTTTGGATTTAATCCCAGCCATGGGAATTTTGTATTAGTAATCTGAACTAATCAGTTTGGGGGACATACTGTAGCCATCTTGAATGGTCTCATTTTCCATCTGGAAACCACTGCTGAACATAAAGAGTTTCTGCAAAGAATCCTCCACTGTTGTAAATGCAAATAACATTTTACCAATAAAGGAAACAAAGGAGAAAGAACTTCAAAGCTGTTTAAAAATTCATTAAAAAGAAAAAAAATCTAACTGAATTTCATTTTTGTTAGCATTTGCCTTCTATAAAATCTACTGGGAGTAAAACACATATTCACGCTAGACAAAATTTGTGGGTGTAATCTTTTATATTCCAATGAGGAACCTCACTTGGTTTCTCCTGATATCATGTGGTAGCTGAAAATTTCTAGACCCAATATAGTGCTATTTCTTTGGAGAATCCAATTAACTTAAATTTTTTTCAAGTAACAAGTATACACTGAAGGCAATTAGAAAACGGCAGCAAGGTGGAGAAACTAGCTAGATATTGCATGCCTCAGTGTATTTAAAGCAAAATATTATGAATGCCCCAGTAACATTCTTTACTCCTTGACAAATTTATACGCAAAAGTAGTACAGGTTGTCCTTGACTTACAACAGTTCATTTAGTGATTGTTTGAAGTTACAATGGCACTGGAAAAAGTGACTTATGACCATTTTTCACACATATGACCATTACAGCATCCCCATGGTCATGTGATTTACATTCAGATGCTTGACAACTGGTTCATATTTATGATGGTTGCAGTGTCTCAAGGTCATGTGATCACCTTTTGTGATCTTCTGGCAAGTAAAGTCAATGGCAAAGCCAGATTCACTTAATAACCCTGCTACTAATTTAACAACTGCAGTGATTCACTTAACAAATATGGCAAGAAAAGATGTAAAACTCACTTAACAAATTTCTCAACAACATAAATTTTGGGCTCAATTGCGGTTGTAAGTCAAGGACTACCTGCATAAGTTATTATATTATAATAATATATAATTATACATTATATGTGCATATCATGCATAAAAATACTTTATCTAATATCTTCAATAAAGTAACAAAATTGGGCCAGTATAGCGCCATCCTTACCATTAATTAAAATAGGGCAATTACTGGGGTCCCTAGGACAGAATTCCCTGCATTTCTTCTCTGTTACAAAACAGACTGGTGTACACCATACTCTTTTGACTTGGGTACCTGTACAACTGTCTGCTAAACTTCAGATAAGATGAAGGCCACTATTCCATTTCCATGTCTATGCAGATTCTCAGTCATCCAGGCATGGTTGTCCTAAAGATGCTTTTTCAAGAGGCAACTGGACTTTCTCCTTTTTTGAAGACCTTTTGCTTTTCATCCAAAAAGCTTCTTCAGCTCTGGAAGAAGAAGAAGTTGAAGATGTTTCGCTTCTTAGATGAGAAGCGAAACATCTTCAAAGAAAAACCAGAAAGTCCAGTTGCCTCTTGAAAAAACACCTTTGGGATTCCATTTCCATGTTAAAATAAAATTCAACTGCCATTCCAATTGGCTTTTCTTCATGGAATGGAGAACAAGAACTATCAACCTCTCTGACTCAGAGCTGACCATACATGGTAACTGTGGAACCGTGGGCTGAAACCAAATGGTAAGCTTGTGGTGGTGGTGTGAGAGGTTCATGCCATAGCCACTAGACCCGTGATGGCGAACCTATGGCATGCGTGCCACAGGTGGCATGCAGAGCCCTCTCTGCAGGCACGCCAGCCATCGCCCAGCCCAGCTCCAATGTGCATGCGCGCGCCTCCTGCCGGCCAGCTGATCTTCGGGTCTCTGCCACGCATGCGCAGGGGCGGGGCATTTCCACACGCTGCGCTGGGGAAAGAAATTGGGTAGACCGGAGAAGGCACGGGAGGGAGGAATCCAGGAGGAAACTAGCACGTGCTGGGGAAATAAATTGGGGAGATCGGGGATCCCCCCCCCATTTTGGTGCTAGCGGGCTTCCTTGAAGCCTCCTGAGACTAAAAACAGGGCATGGGAGGGTGCAGCACCCCCCCTGCCCGTTTTTGGTCCCAGGAGGCTTCAGGGAGGCCTGCTAGCACCAAAAGGGGATGCGGGTGGGGGTCGCCCGTGCATGCACAAGGGGCGGGGGGAGCATGGGGGTCGCCTGCGCATGCGTGGGGGGGCCCTGCGGGGCAGCATTGCATTAGGGGGCGGCACGCACGCACACGCTGTCACGCGCATGCACGCTTTTTTGGCACCCGAGGAAAAAAAGGTTAGCCATCACTGCACTAGACTAACAAGCAGGAGGTTAGCATAGTAAGTATAATTTTGTAATGCCAATAATAAAGTGCTTCTGCAGATGGAGATGGTTGTACACAAAAAGGAAATCCTTCTTCACTCTAGTGTACATAGACATTGGGATATATTATTGTCAATTACAAACTTGAGCAACAGGAAGGCAGCAACTCAAGTTGCAGTGCTTTTGTGGCTCAGTCATTATGAAGTCAAGCCTCACACAGTGTAGGGAAGAGCCTAATGTTTCCTTCAGGAGGACAAATCATCAAACCAGATGCATAGGAGAGGCAGAAATAAGAAATCCATTTACAACTATTGCTACAAAGTTCCAGATATTTTTTTCTCTCCTTTTTAATTTAAAACAAAAGGAGTGAATCTACACTACTGGCCAGGCTTCCAACACATTTTAACCAGCACAAGAAAATTGGTATTCAAATATCCAAAACCAAACTGGCAATATCAGGGTAATTAGGAAAAGCACATACAGTAAATAATTTTGATTAAAAAATATATATCAAAAATGCACATAAAATTATATCACATACACATATGTGAAAGAGATTAAAATTAGCAATCCAGGTAGTATCGCTTTAAAATAGCAACATAAAACACAAATACAAAAAAGGGTAGATAGAACAATAGCATTATCCAAAGTAGATTGAAGGATAACTAGGTTTTCTTATAGCAATCTGTCAAATCTGAGAGGAATATAGTATAACAGCTGACACGGCTTGTACACACCAAAGCATACATACCCTCAAGAAGTTAAAACATAACCAATAGTTAATGCTGAGCCTGAGCCATTTTTGGCTATCTATACTCAAGCAGGTTTTTGTTGTTGTTGTTGTTGTTAGTCGCAAAGTCGTGTCCGACCCATCGCGACCCCATGGACAACGTTCCTCCAGGCCTTCCTGTCCTCTACCATCAACCGGAGTCCATTTAAGTGCTTCAGTGACTCCATCCAACCTCATTCTCTGTCGTCCCCTTCTTCTTTTGCCCTCAATCGTTCCCAGCATTAGGCTCTTCTCCAGTGAGTCCTTCCTTCTCATTAGGTGGCCAAAGTATTTGAGTTTCATCTTTAAGATCTGGCCTTCTTGTATCCTTACGATTTACAATCCTTGCTTGTATACAATCCTTGCTTGTATCCTTACGTAAGGATACAAGCAAGGATACAATCCTTGCTTGTATCCTTACGATTTATATTAATATTGTTTCCTGATTGCTTATTTGTACCCTATGACAATCATTAAGTGTTGTACCTCATGATTCTTGACAAATGTATCCTTTCTTTTATGTACACTGAGAGCATATGCACCAAAGACAAATTCCTTGTGTGTCCAATCACACTTGGCCAATAAAGTATTCTATTCCATTCCATTCCATTCCATTCCATTCCATTCCATTCCATTCCATTCCATTCCATTCCATTCTATTCTATTCTATTCTATTCTATTCTCTATTCTTCTAGTTGCTCTTAATTATTCTTTCCCTGATTTTGCATGCAAAACCTGGCTATCTTGTGTATTAGTTCAGGGTCGATGTTAAAAAATAGAAATTGCTTATGATGTTGATTGGTGAATAATATTATGTTAGTGGAGTGGTATAATGAGAGTATTTCAGTGTTCTGTATAAAACTGGCAATACAGAAGAACACGTTCAATAGTTCTGACCTTCTTGAGTCACAGGGACATACCCATAATAGATATGGTATCTTTTTCTATCTTCCAGCCAGAAGTGCTGAAGAGAGAGCATTACTTTGGGCTAAAGGGAAGGCACTTTTCCGATTTGGAATGTTAAAGCTCTGTGAGACATATACAGTAGCTGGTGCCAAAATATATCTCAGGCTACCTGTCAGCATACATTTTATGATATCTGTCAAAAGTGTGACCTCTGTTTGCATGTGACCAGCTTATAGCCCAGAGATGGTAAGTAAATGAGGAAGAAAGTTGCATACCCCTGCCAGGCTAAGTTACCATTTGGACTGGAACCACAGGTTTTAGGTTTAAGATGTTGGCTAGGGAGTTGAAGTCCACCTATCATCTTAAAGCTGCTGCGGTTGAGAAACACTGAGCTAGAATAACCAGGAATGATTAAGTACTGGCTCCAGCTTGTCTTGGCATTAAAATGGAAATTGTTTAGAAATTGAATTGAAAATTAGTGTTGGGCAAAGTTCTTGGACATGCTTTGCAATGGTTTGATATTTCCAAAAGTTCTCAAAATAAAAAAAAACCTGGAAGTTTTTCCAATAATTGCCTGCAGTTTGCAATGAAGCCAGAAGTATTTTCCACAGGGAAAGGTGACCTGCCTATTCTTCCCATAATTTTTATTATCACCATCCTATTCTTGTCAGAGAGGAAAGATTATTGATAGGAAACCTTCACAACAGAAATCATGTTATTCAGGTAGGGTTTCCATGTCCATACCATTTTCAGTACTTCCAAAGTGACTTCTGCATGGTTTTTGAGGTGGGGGTATTATTGGAAGCTCCATGCAAAGGGGAAGCTAGATGGTCTTTGATACAGTCTTCCCTCTTTTTCACAGAGAACTGAGAAAACCTTTGGAGCTCAGGTTTTGTTTTAAACTAAAGCTAAACAAAAATGCATTGGACCCAGGTCCAACAACAATCAACGGTGATTCTGTGGTGACCCATAACAATTCAGTGGGTGACCCTCTGCAAGACACATTCTCTCAGCTTAACCTGGCTCTCAAGATTGTTGTCATGGGGAAAAATGAGAGAACGGAGTCAGAGGTGGGTTTCAGCAGGTTCTGACCAGTTCTGGAGAACCGGTAGCGGAAATTTTGAGTAGTTCAGAGAACCAGTAAATACCACCTCTGACTAGCCCTGCCCCCATTTATTCTCTGCCTCCCGAGCCCCAGCTGATCGGGAGGAAATGGGGATTTTGCAGTATCCTTCCCCTGCCATGCCCATCAAGCCACGCCCACCAAGCCACAGAACCGGTAGTAAAAAAAATTTGAAACCCACCACTGAACGGAGTGTTTTATATGTAACTTTTAGTCCCTGAGCGAAAGGTGGGATATAAATCTAAGAAACAAAGAAATAAAGAAAGCAGCATGAGGATCCTAGCCTCTATCATATTTTCTATGTGTTTTTGACCATTATATGATCTCTGTGGGATGCTGTTCCAGATTAATTTTGCTGGGGTGCTTTCTATAATGCCCTAATTAGAAGGGGAAACAAAGGTCAGGACCCTTGACTGGCTTAGAGGACCTTCCAGCGCCAGGTTTGAAATTTCAAATGCTCTGCCCATTGCCTTTCTAGTGAAATGTGGAAAATTACAACCTGTAAAGCAAAACTAGAAGTCACATTATATTGGCAGGCACAAGAGGAAGATGGCAGAAATAGCATGAGTTCAAATTGTCTGGCCTTCACTACTCATGGCTGCGGTAATAGAAAATAATTGGTGGGATACTAAATTAAAGAATGAGACTCAGATATAAATTGGACTTGGTGAAGAAAAGGAGTATCTAAGCCGGGGGTCCCCAATCCCTGGTTCGTGGACCGGCACCGGACCGGGGCATGCCAGAAACCAGGCCCCACAAACAAGCTAAGCCCCATCCGTGGGATGCAGGCAGCACACAAAACCACCCATATCCAGGCTGCAGTACTCTCTCCACAGAACCAGTCCCTGGTGCCAAAAGTTTGGAGGCCACTGATCTAAGCTTACCACTCTTTGTTCTTCATAATTGTTCATTTATGGTTGCAGAAGCCACTATAGTCAGTGCTGTTTCAGGAAAGCAGTACTTCCTGAAAAACAGAGAAAGTAAAGATCTGAGAACTCTATACTGTCTATGGCTGGGAGGCCTTTTAACTGAAATAGCTGGAATAAGCTCGCTAAAGGCTTTGTAAAGGACAAGGGGCTTTTAATCCAACAGTAATGGGCACTATTAATCAATAAGCAAGCCAGGCTTGCACAGAACCTAACCAATGAAGCCTGAATGAATATAAGTGAAAAAGAAAGCAAATTCCAGGGATAAAAGATATGCAGCCAGGACAATAGAATAATCTAGCCTCCATGAGAGTGTATACAACCATGGCCTTTGGGTTAGTTACTCAAAGGTCATTCCTATCTTCTTCTTCTTCTTCCCACATGCATCATATACCGGTAGGCAATCCTCATTTGAAAACCACAATTGGAACCAGCAATTGGAAACTTCAACTGAGCTTATGATCCTACTGTCATAAATGTGAGGATTGTTAGTAAAGTTACTTTTTTTATCACTGTCATGACTGCAAATGGTTGCTAAATGAGGCAGTCCCTATATGAGGACTCCCTGAACTTCTGAGGCCCATTATACTTTTAACCTTTCATTTTTCTCAACTCTGCCTAAAAAAACCAGCTGCTGTATTTCTGATACTCAGCAATCCATTTATTCCTATCTTTTCCTGCTATGATCTTCCACACATCAATTTAAAATAATCTCTTTTGATTTCAATGCAGTTCAGGATAAGTATGATTAGTTACTAATTTTCCAGGCTCTGTTAGAAACCTATAATTATTTATCAGTGATCAGAGAAATATGGAAAAATCTAAAATCTTTTTTCTGCAGATTCAGGTCACAGTTTCTACATTGTAGACCAATTCAAAGCAATTATTTATTTTCTGGATGTTTTTATTGTTTTATAATTTAAGAATTGTAAGCCACCCAGAGACACTTGGTTGAGTTGGGTGGCTATAGAAACTGAATAAATAAATAAAAATAAATTCACTCCAGAGGGCAGTCAAAACACTGGCAGGCAGTATGTATTATGACCGAAATGCTCACATACTGCAGAGGAAATGACTTCTTATTTCCCTCAGTCTTTCCAACTGCTTTTTCAATAAGTCAATTGGCTTCTCCAGCCCCACCTCATCCCTCGGGTCTCTGGAATTAAAACATTTAAAGTGAAGCTGGAGATAAAAACCTTGACAGGAATTAGGGATGCAAAGGCTCACAACCCTAAAACAGGGATCTCACAGCTGTTGTTTGATAAAACTGTAACTTTTTTTCTAATTATTTTATTAATTTCATAAAACAAGTAATTCTTTTGCTCCCATTCCAGTATGAAACAACTGTTCGATTCCTGTTCATGACAGAGGTTAAATAAAATAAGGCAAAAACTTCCATCATTTTGCCCCCAAATAAGCTGCCCCTCTGCTTTTCTAATTATAGCATTAGATGCCAATGCAGAGTCTTCAACTGAAAAAATCCAATCTGCAAAACCAGTATATCTGTGACGGTCAGATACAAAAAACAAAGGAGAGGGTTAGCCTTGCTGTGTTGAAGATTCTTATGCATCACTCTTGAGATAGATTGATTCAGTATGGAAATGCTTATGTTCTTATTCACTCAGAAATACTGAAGGCACAATTCTTGCTGTTTCAGCAAATCTCTTGGCAATGGCCATGCTTAAAGGTAATTGGGTATAAAGCATAATGCTGTTTAAGACAAAAAATTAAGCCACAAAGCATCATTCCAAGAATCATTCTTTTTAACGCAGCTCATAGATCTTTTTCTCAGTCCCAAATTTTGTCACTGAGAAAGCTAAAGACCAAACTACATATCTGCATGCAAAACAGTGCATTGGTATTCAAGCACAGCCGCTCGAGTGTTATGAAGAATTAGGTGTTAATAAACACATCCTAGCTATGGAAATTACTCTTTTTCAACCAAATTTATTTCAGAGATGTTATGTGGCTAAAAGGTGGCCAAAGACTACTTCCTGACAGAAGACTAAAAATTATCAAACCATAAAGCATTATGTGGTTATTACATCTTCCTTTTTCCTAACAGACTATGGCAAGAGAAAGAGAGAGAGATGAGGGAAAGTAGAAGAAAACAATTTTGTTCTAATTACTCAAACATGCTCAATTTCTGTGAATAATAATAAAAACAGAATAAAAAATTAATGAGATGGTCCCAGAGGACCTTCAGTTCTCTTTCTTAAAAGGAAATCCAGGTCAAAGAATTCCAGTTTGTAGCCATTTTCCACTTCCTCTTGTAGACTCTCATTTCCTTGTGGAAAGAAAAAAAATTGTAGCTATTTAGCATGCCAAGAATGACTATAATCAGAGTAGTTTCCTTGTCTTTCAGAATGAAATATAACTACACAGTCAATCTGAAAGAACATGAACATCTGGCTGTAAGATTTACACAGAGACCAGTAAGTATTTCAAGACAGAAATGTGTTACTTTGCAGCCATTGCCAAAACAGATATGAGTTACTTTTAAAATAAGTTATACTGTGGCAGAGGAAAAGCACACCAATTTAAAAATTGGAGCCCAATATACAACATTCCTCCCTTTATAGATGGTTCTTCTGTATCTGGACGATATTATAATGCACTCTGGGATGCAAGTTACATAAATAGAACATTTAAAAATTCAACTGAGGTGAAGAATCCTTTTGTTTTCAAAGAATCAGTGCTAAGTAAGCAATCCAATAACTCCTCAGACCTGCAGCAGAATCTTTAAGGAGTTAATATCCCATAAAGCAAGGATGCTAATGTCCCTTCTTGCCAAGCTTATTGTTTTCTTTCCCATGTCATTGGAAGAACCTTCACATGCCCCAGTTAGTAAAACCTCTGGAAAGCCACCTTTGAACCAAGCTGCAATTCCATCTGTAACCTATTTGAGACAGGATATTGCCTTTCTTCTCACAAAAAGGCTCTCAGGCTGTCCATCCATGAATGTTGCTTGGCTCATGTCTGCTCTGCTGCTCGTGAGCCCTGGCAAGCAAGTCAGTCTCGCACAAGCACGTGCTCCAGAGGCTGCTCCCCACAAATTCAAACTGTCCAACTCCCACCTATTCCTTCCCTCATGGCCTCCGCCCCTTCCTTCATTCTCCTTCCTGCAAGATCACATTTCACAGAGGATGGGCTGCAGGGAGTCACCAGGCGGGTACATTTCAAATCATAACACACACAAAAAGAAAGGGAGGAAGTAAAGCAGGTGGCCTAAAGGAAAGAGAGAGAGAGAGACAGACAGACATACTGCAGGTTCCCTAACGGTCCATTAACACTGCAAGGACTGGGAGAGAATACAATGGAGGGAAACAGGGTTGTGTGAATTGGCTGCAGTTAGCAGAAGAATGCAAGAATCCATCTCTTGCATGGTTCCCTGCCTATCAAATGCCCTAAGCCTCCCCAGCTGCCCCTTCCCCATCTGTGTGCATGCTGGTGTCACTTCCCAGACCACAGTCAATATCAGCACATGGCATGCTGCAACTAATAGATTTTGTAAAAAGCGAAGAAAAAAAAAACCCACAGTAATTTTAACAATAACAATTTCTTTCGCTACAGTTTTGGCTGAACATTTTAGATGATGTTTAGAGTATTTTCCTTTGGGCTTTATGGAATTACTTAGAGAGAAATAGCTTTCCTTGAATCGGCAGTAAGGAGGAAATCACTCCCTTTGTAGATTTTTCACTCCACTTTGAGAGAGATGGAAAGGATTGGAAGTTATATGCTTGAAATTTAAGTTTGTAGCATACACGCCCAATGAGCTAATGCTTCCAAATGGTTTTCACGGCATTTGAGTGATCCAGGAGCCCCCACCCAGTCACCAAACCATGCCATTGTTCCTTCTTAAACACGATTCAGGCAAAGCCCTCCTCATTCCAGATTACAGCAGCCGATGAGATGGATGAGGATTTCTAGCACCCTGTACTTCACCATCAGAGCAGCGCACAGCTGGCACCGGTCAAGACACCAGCGGAGGCACCCTGAGTCTGTTTCTTTTACAAGGAGCTTAGACCTTCCCACAGCAAAGCAACTAAGACCCACTTGCACCCCATCCTTACCTGCTGGGTCTGGAAAAGTGTACTGAGCGGAGCGTCCTCCCTGTTCTCTGCAATGGGGCATGGAGCATTTTCTCAAGTTCTCCCTATACTTCTGCACAAATGTTCCACACAAGCTCCCCAGTGCTGGCGCAACCTCTCAGAAAGCAGCCACATGAAGCAAGGAAGGCGGAGAAGAAATTAGACCCTTCCCTTGGTACCTCCTTCGCCATCCCCTCATTCCCTTGCTTTTCCTCTGATGGCTCCTGACAGCTACGCTTAAAGCTACAGTGCACTATTTCCCTATGTTGCTGCCTCTTGTCCCCTCTGCTATGCAAGGCTGCCTCTTTAACACCCACTGCAGGTATAACAGACAAAGGGCTGTTTGGGCTTCTCCTTTTAGCACAAGCTGCAGCACGAAATTGCAAGCCCCTCTAAGAAAATAAAACCAGTCCCCTAGCAGTGCACGGTATGCTGCAGTACCTTAATTCCATTAACCCCCTGGGACACCGATAACCCTTTTGTACCCCCCTCCCCACATTCTAAGCAAAACCTTCATTTTGGCAACAGGCAAGATGTCTTTGTTCTACAGCACACTCATTCTTCTCTAGCTGCCGGATGCTGCATTGGATTGTTCTTCAGTTATCTGTAAGCATGCAGTCAGCTTTACACTTTGCTACTCAAAATGAGAAGAGTTTGAGGGGAAAAGATAAAGGTATATTTTCTGCATTTAAATTCAGCAAATATCTCCTTCCTTTGAAACACCATCAACCTCTTCCATTCTGATCTAAATTGATACTGAATCAGCAAATCAGTTTTACTTTCAGATATCAACTATTGATGGACCAGTCTGATGTAGCAATAGGTGTCTTCATTCCATTCCCCTTTGACAAATAGAGCTTAGTAGGAAAATGTTCTAATTCACCCCAGGAGAATGCTCTAATTCACCCAGGCAAGCATTTCTGACAGTAACACTGAGGATACCGACTTATTTAATATTAAATCCTAAAGGAAAAGTTTGTATGTACTCAATTTGATAGTTAGTGCTATTTATCACAAAAAAATCCTAGCTTTGGATTTTAGCTTTGGATTTTCCTTTTCCTAGGAGGTTACTGTATGAAAATAATAAAAGTCACATATAAAAGCTGGCATTAGATTGTCAGCTTGAAAGGCAAAATGTTACGGTTGGGTTTATACACTAAAATAATCTATGATTTGTATTTTATTGAATATTGAATTTTATTGGTACAGATGAGATAACTTACAATGTTTGAGTTCAACATGCAAAGCCAAATTCAAATAATATTAAATTTAACATAATGTAGAAATCTAGTAAATC
Organism: Thermophis baileyi; assembly: GCA_003457575.1. Classification (NCBI taxonomy): domain Eukaryota; kingdom Metazoa; phylum Chordata; class Lepidosauria; order Squamata; family Dipsadidae; genus Thermophis; species Thermophis baileyi. Next base: position 1,407,705 of record QLTV01004104.1, on the reverse strand, counting down.
CTGACTTGGGTAACCCTAAGTAAGCTATTATTTTTAAAGGCTTAACTTCTGCATCTTTAATTTGGGACACCTTTGTTGGTCTGTTGTAGCAAGACAATAAAAAACTTTGCCACACATTACAGAATAATACATTTATTAGTGCACAAGCTTTCATGGGCTACAACCCATCACATGTCAACCTGGTATCATGAAAGTGTGTTGGCCTACAGTTTCTATCAACTCAATAGCTATGACAGTTAGGAATGATGGGAAAGTGTTATTTATGTGAAATGTTGGGGCAGATTTGTCAGGTTTTGTCACTTTTTAAAAATGCACTGAGGAAAGTTGTGCTTTGCACCTCAATTGAGAGGAGGAGCTGATATAAAGTGCAATATTTAAAAAAGAAAATGACAACTAAATTTAAAGCAGCCTAACATCATCTTATATCTGTGAAGTTTGCCTTTGTTTTAATTTTCCACAAAATACACTTCCTTTCCTATGTTGATTTGCCTCTGCTTGATTGTGTGTGTGTGTGTTGTTGTTGTTGTTGTTGTTGTTGTTAGAAATGCAGAAGGTAAGGATAAGGATTTCTGCCTGTAAACCCCATACTCTTAGCACTTTATAGTCCTCAGACTTATATAAACCTGCAAGACCCCTAACATGCAGGTCTCTGCAGCACTTAAAAGATTGCTTAAAAGTCTGTGCTCACCAATTGGCCCCCATCTTCACCCAAATCTTCAACCAATCACTAGAGATATGCCATGTTCCTTCTTGCTTCAAACGCTCCACTATCATCCCAGTGCCAAAGAAGCCCTCCATCAAGGAACTGAATGACTACAGACCAGTTGCTCTAACATCTGTATTTATGAAAACCTTTGAAAGGCTAGTGATGTCACACTTGAAAACCATCACGGATCCACTGTTAGACCCCCTGCAATTTGCATACCGAGCAAATAGATCGACAGATGATGCTGTTAATATGGCTCTGCACTACATCCTACAACATCTTGAATCTCCAAAGACCTATGCAAGGGTTCTCTTTGTAGACTTTAGTTCAGCATTCAATACCATCATACCGGACATTCTTCTAACTAAACTAAATCAGCTAGCAGTACCTGAATACACTTGTAAGTGGATCACAAGCTTCCTAACGGACAGGAAGCAGCAGGTGAAGCTAGGCAAAATCACATCAGATACCTGTACAATTAGCACAGGGGGCCCCCAAGGCTGTGTGCGGACTTGATTTCATTGGTTTGGGTGTGTGAGTGTTTGCATTTGCATGTATATTTCCTTTGGCTGCTTGTTTATTTGCTTTGAAACTTCACAGTAAATTTGCAAATCTCTCTATGTATTTGTGAATGCAGGGCCTGAGACAGGACACTTGCTGATAGATCATTCACTGATTGATTAGTCAGATGCTACTTCAATTGCCTACTGCAATCAAATAAAATAAGCATTTAAAAATGGACTCATTGTTTGGTACGCAACCCACAAGCTTGAACTTGTGAGTGTTGGCTACCTTGTGACTGACTATGTTATTCCTTATGGGAAAAATGTTTGGTTCTGCAACCCAACAAGACAGACACAGACTTCAGAAGATAATAAGAACTGCAGAAAAAACAATCACTACCAACCTGCCTTCCATTGAGGACCTGTATACTGCACGAGTCAACAAGAGGTCTGTGAAAATATCTACAGACCCCTCACATCCTGGCCATAAATTGTTTCAACTTCTACCCTCAAAATGATGCTATAGGGCTCTGCACACCAGAACAACAAGACACAAGGGTCCTGAATTCCTGAATGCCATCACTCTGCTAAACAAATAATTCCCTCACCACTGTCACACTATTCACTAAGGCTTCATAACTATTACTATTAGTCTTCTCATTGTTCCTATCACCCATCTCCTCCCACTTATGACTGTATGACTGTAACTTGTTGCTTGTATCCTTATGATTTATATTAATATTGATTGTTTCCTGATTGCTTATTTGTACCCTATGACAATCATTAAGTGTTGTACCTTATGATTCTTGACAAATGTATCTTGTCTTTTTATGTACACTGAGAGCATATGCACCAAAGACAAATTCCTTGTGTGTCCAATCACACTTGGCCAATAAAGAATTCTATTCTATTCTATCCTATTCTGTCCAGGTCTCTCTGAGAATGGCAACAGCCTGACCATTTGTTGCTGACACTGAACCTTGTTTGGGGCTTCAACTTCTGAGTCAGAAGGCCATGGGAAAGTCAGTCACACCTGCGTTACATCATCAGGTCATCTAACTCAGGAACATTTAAGGTGATAGGGAGGGAATTTCAAGCTAAGACATGCTTAAGAACAATCAAGGAAAGAAGAAAAAGACACACAGAAGCTGCTGCCATGCTTGATACTAAAGGTATCTGAGAGCAATGAGCCATATTCAGGTTTATAAGATCACCGCATCATGACTCTTCTATAATGCTAGTCAATGTCTTAACTATTGATGAAGATAGACATGGTGATTTTTTTCAAATGTCACCTTCTCAAGGACAGCAAACAGATCAAAACTGTTATTTTTACTCTAATCTCAAGATGTGCAACAGAAAAAGACAAATAAAGGCAGCTTTTCTTCATGGCGCTTAATTTTCAAATTTCTCTAATAGCTCTGACAATAGAAGCAATTAACATTCAGCCCTATCCTATCACTATTCAAATTATACAAATGCTTCTTGTCAATTTTAATGCAGGCAGAATTGGCTTCCTTTTAAATGCAGAAAATTGGGATAATTAGAAATAAAACTACTAATATATTGTGTGGAGTTCTTAAAAGAATTTAATCTAGCAAAAGCAGTGGGTTGTATCCAGCATATGTTTAACATTGCAGCTCCTTGCAGTAATCCAGATTGTGATTTCTGGTTGTTTTTTTTAATCTTTATAGTTCAAATAATTGGCTGAATCTAACCAACCTTGAATGATTTCCAAAAAAAGAAAAAAGAAAAGAAAAGAAAAGAAAAGAAAAGAAAAGAAAAGAAAAGAAAAGAAAAGAAAAGAAAAGAAAGAAACCGGAGAAAGAGCCAGTTAGCATTTTGATGGGAGACTACAAAGAAATAGAAACTGGGGGATAGCTTGTCAATTCAGTAAAAAATCCCAGTTAAAAACCCCACTTCTATATTCCAAAGAAAACAACATAAAAACTTTCATCAGATCATTTTAGAGATGAGTTTGTTCGAAGTGCTGCTACAAAAGTCCAAAGCACCAAAGCACAAGAGAGTTAGATTGTTCTCCAACTTTCTGCTTTCATCTAATAGTTGTCAAGATACTTGCACTGCCCAGACCAGGTACTTCTAACCCAAAAGTCCAGTAGGATCAGCACCAACATTCACCATAGTTTTTTTAAAAAAACATTATTTCACTTATGTAAATCAATGCATGTGTATTTTCTTTATCTTATGAATGGGTATTATTTATTTTACTTAATTTATTGGCTGCCCAACTCCAATGGACAATGGGCGGTATGAAGAATTCCAAAGAGCTTAGCTGATACGGAAATGTTTTTTTTTTTAAAAAATCCTATTAACCAGTTACTAAGTTTAAAAAGTATAATATGCACAGGATTTGCATTAATCTATTATATATAATCTCAGGGATAGATCCATTTCATTAAATGTGCGGTATTACTTGATCATAATTTATGTGCTTAAATGTATCGGGCAAGCTAAATCATTTATATTACATGTCTATGCATATACAATGAATATCTATGTAGTAGTGGAAGTTACTTTAATACATTAGCTTTTTGCTTGCTTTGCATCCTCCCATATATTTTTAGCTCTCGCCAATTACAAAAAGAAGTAATCCCACTCCCACTGAAAGATCTATGTCTTTAGCAAATTTAATAAAGCAGAAAGATTTCTAGCTCCGGTGTGCAAATCTTTTCTGCTCTGACTGGCAGCAACCCACCACTGGTATACACATGTTTTATGTAGAAGCATATATGTACATGTGGTATAAGTATGTGTGGGTAAAAACTGGCTATTGTTGCTAAGTTGTATTGATGAGCTGTGATATAGCTCAGGGCTGTGAAACTCGCGGCCTGCGGGCTGGATGCATCATGCGCTGACCACACCCACGCCTGGTTTAGTGAAAGGGGGGAAAGTCCTGATACGTCACGTGACTCCGCGAGTTTGACATCCCTGATATAGCTGATTAAAAATTATGTAAAAATTTTTATATCTTTATGTACAAATTTTCTATCCCATTTTGTACCAAAAAGAAATAAAGAAACCCACAAAAAGTATCAGAAAATACTAAGTCATAATTTAAAACACCAGTTTAAAGAATCAGAATCATACGAAAATCACTAGTTCACACCACCACCAACAATGGGAAAAAGTCAGGTTTTCACTTTAAGGATATAAAATAGCTTTACTGAATGCAGGCATTCATGGGGAGTACAGAATTCCTCAATATGGGAATGAAAAGGATCACTTCTAATACGATTTGGTACCTTGGAGCACCCCCAGTTCGATCCATTGAAAATGGCTAAGAAGAAACACTAATAAGGATCATATTAAGCAATAAAATTAAGGGAAAAATGAAAACTGATCAGAGGAACCACACATAAGGTACCACATAGAAATGCAGGTCATCTCTCACTGTGCATATAGTGATTAAAAGAGCTATCTATTATTTAGCCTCCTTGTGGGCTGCTCAGTTCTACTACTCCCCTGAGTCAACTGCCTGCCTTAAAAATCAGTAAACTAGAAGAAGCTGATCTTCCCCACCACCTGCCTTACTCCTCCGTCTGCCTTTTGTTTAAGCTAGCCAATTTAAATCTAAAAGATTCGACCTTTTCTTAAGCTCTCTAACTAGTATTTGGCAAAGTTGTAGAAAAAGGCTCTATAATCATATGAGAGGAATGACCTTCTCCAGACTTTTGGAACTACCATTCCTCTATTTCCCTACTTTTTTTTTCCCCTTTTGCGAGGACAGAGCATGGTTGCAGTTTTTTAACTGGGAAAGTCAGCTCACTTATAGCATCTTAGCTGAGACCAGAGTTCCAAGGTTTCTGGAATCTAAACCGGGAATACTATGTGTACATAGTTAAGGTAACAACATTCATTACAGGGCAGGACTTCAGTTGAAGCTACTGTAGAAAACTGTACAGTGTAGGCTAAAGTGTCTGTATTCCTCACTGAAAGTGTTATTTATACATTAAAGGCAGGGGTAGGCTTCAAAAATTTTAGCAGGGGGTTCTCTGCCCCTCCCCCGCCGTGGTGCAGGAGGCCACACTGGATGGGCGTGGCCTCCTGCACCACGGCCGGGGGGGCATTTTTGCCCTCCCTGGGCTCCGGAGGCTTTCCTCGAGCCTCCGGGAGGGCAAAAACAGCCTCCCAGGCTCCGGAGGCCCTCTGGAGGCTGGAAACGGGCCCGTTTCCGGCCTTCCCGAACTTCCAGTAAGCCCATTTTTCATCCTCCCCGCACACCCTGCACTTACCTGCATCCAAAACAGGCCGCGTGGGGACTCCTGGGAGGGGCGGGGTGGGCGGGGCCAGCCAGGAGCGGGATTTGGGGGTTCTCTGAACTGCACAGAATCTTAGCTAGAGGTTCTTCCGAACCCCTGCAAACCCCCAGCAGCCCACCCCTGATTAAAGGGCAAATATTACTTTGATACAGGGACATACAATTTTCAGGGATTGCCAGGGACTCTCTACCCCACCTGATTTAAATTTTTTGCTCCATGATTTTCATTTTAAAAAAGAATGAAAACAGTAATTAATTCCATGATGTCCTTATCTATAAGAGAGCCTTGAATTTAGATAGACCCAGAGCCATTCTTAGAAAATAACAATAGGACTACTTGGGATATTGGGTACACTGGGAGGGGGGGGTGATGTTACAATAAATGGCTGAATGCAATCAGAATTGTCTTTTGGGAAATGTGCTTGTGACAGGATATATCATCATGATAGCCATTTTGTGATAATACCATGACATACTTTAAAAATTCAAAAAATAGGCAAAAGTTTACCTATCGCTGAAGCAGCACTGGGGTACGCAACTCACATTCTGCTCCACAGAGCACCCAGAGATTGTGGTAAAGTTGCATTTATAAGTGCTTAATGCATCCACTTTCACTTTCCAAATTGCCTTCTTTGAAACACTACACATATGATCATTGGAACAATGTCAGTGTACAGGAATGGCTTTAAAGAAAGTCTGGGTAGGCTCTGCCCTAAGAAACTAAAGCTTAGGAGGCCCAACACAGAGCCTCCTTTTGAATCATTCTGAAAATGAGATCCTTCACACGGGTGGAAGAGAGCAGCATTAGTCAATGGACCTATCAGACTGACTGATGGTGAAGACCTCCCAATTAAATTAACAGAGGGATAGAATCAAGATCACGTGAAGTGCTAATACCACTTTATAATGCCTTGGTAAGGCCGCTCTTGGAATACTGCATTCAGTTTTGGTAAACACAATTTTAAAAGGATGTTGAGACT